>JANHGL010002693.1:46851-116593 GCA_024611195.1 Ceyx melanurus | reverse complement strand
CTGCTCAGGCAGGGGGGTTGGACTAGATGATCTTCTAGGTCCCTTCCAACCCCTAATATCTATGAATCTATGAATCTGTAATTGAGGGGTGTTACTGTGGTTGCCTGGGGTGTTTCCTTGGAAGGCTTTTTTTTTGTTAATAAGTCTACTCTAGATCTCAGACCTCAAATTTCACCCCGAGTTAGCATTACTAAAAGCTCATGTGCATACTCTTTCATGCAAGGTGTATTTGCACAGGGATGATCAAAGGCTGTAAGATTTGGTACCTGCAATTTTTTGTTCTCCCCAAACATGTGTTAGACAACTGTATTTGATGGCATGGGGCTGTTTGTCTGCTTTTTGGGGACACATCTGGAGGCAGCAATGCTTTGTGCAAGGAAATCTTTTGGTGTTTGACTGTGGTCTGGCTTCCCTTCAATTTCTGTCCTGTGAAACCCAGTGGCTGTGAACATAATGCTGCTGTCATTTTTTGTGTGTTTCATACAATGGTTGAAGAATAAGCTGGAATACACCCAAACATGGGCTTTTCATCACCAAGAAACCTGCAGTTAGAGCCATTGCCCCCTTCAGTCACCAAGTAAGAGTGGAGAGCAAATATTGCATCCAGCTCCAAAGTTTTTGCTAACTTTTCTGTGGAACAATGAGTTTCTCTGCTTCTAAGCATATTTTCCTTCTTTTAACTTTTTTTTTTCTTTGTACATTCGTTCTGCCTCTAATTATTTTAGGTCAAATTTGCAAGAGCTGAACAGATTATTGTACAGGTGATCTTCCTGCAGGAGGAACATTTGTACAAAAAGATAAATGTAATTTTTTTAGGTATTGTGTTTATCAAAGGCGATGGTCAGATAAGTTTTGAGTGACTGTAAATTTTGGAACTGCACCATTAATGTTTAATGACTATTGAGGGCCAAGAAGTGCCTTTTTGGATTAACCAGACATTCTGCTTCAGGGATATGCATAGGTGGCAGAAAGTGATAAAACTGGTGAAACCACACCTCTGGGAACATGTAATGGAATCTTTCCTGTGATATGCAAATTATGCTGCCAAGTTGCTGTATAAACAATTCATGGGAGAAGTGGTGATATGTAGTTAAATATCTGGATTACATATCAAAGATAAAATCCATCACTGGGAATGGAAAAAGTGTGTTGAAAAAGTGTGGTTTTGCTTTAAAAAAGAAATTAATAATAATTAAAAAATCTTTGCCAAAGGGTGCAGGTGCACTAAACAGGAAATAACAAATGATTGATCATAGTTGCTGCAGTTCAGTGTAAATGAGCATTTAGAAAACCAGTGTGCAGGGTTTGTGAAAGCTGAGACTTTTTCTAGTATAAGTTACCTAGCCAATAATGCTGCCTGGTTTTGCTTTTGTGTTAGTTTGGGGTTTTTGTGTGTGTGCTGTTTGTTTTTAAACTGAAAAAGATCATTTCACAAATGTGAAGGGAGGGTCTGCCTAGGGATCAGGACAGGATGGATTGATGGGTCAAGGCAAATGGTATGAGGTTCAACATGGTCAAATGCCAGGTCCCACACTTGAGTTACAACAACCCCCTTCAATGCTACAGGATTGGGCAAGAATGTCTGGAAAGCTGCCTGGAAGTAAAGGACCTGAGGGTTCTGGTTAATAACTAGCTGGTTATGAGACACTGGTTTGCCTAGGTGGCCAAGAAGGCCAAGTGTGTCAAGAATAGTGTGGTCAGCAAGACCAGAGAAGTGATTGTCCTGATGGACTTGGCACTGGTGAGGCCACATTTTGAGTACTGTGTTGAAATTTGGGTCCCTCCCTACAAGAAAGACATTGAGGTGCTGAAGTGTGTCCAAAGAAGAGCAATGAAACTGGTGACAGATCCAGAGCACAAGTCTTATGAAGAGCTTCTGAGGGAACTGGGGTATTGTTCAGACTCGAGAAAAGACTGAGGGGAGACCTTATCACTTTCTACAACTAGCTGAAAGGAGATCATAGTGAGGTGGGGGTCAGTCTATTCTCCCAGTGGCCTCAAGTTGCTCCAGGGGAGGTTTAGGTTAGATATTAGGGAAAATTAATTCACCAAAAGGGTTGCAAGCACTGGGACAGGCATTGCAAACCCTGGAAGTATTTGAAAGCTGTGTAGATGTGGTGCTTAGGGACACGGTTTAGTGGTGACCTGGTAGTTCTGGGTTGACCAGTGGATTTTATGATCTTGTAGGTCTCTTCTGACCAAAATGATTCTATGATTTGGTTGCTTTCCAGGCAGAAGACATGCACTGCTTACTTTCCAGTGATAAGACAAATTCTGCCCTTTCTATTTTAAGCATGAACAGTGATCTCAGGCAGTCCAGCAAAAACATATTTCAGGGTCATATACAGCCATAGATCAATGAGTGTGGACAAACCTTATTGACACCAGCAGAAGCTGAGCTCATGGCTTCAGTCAGTTTTTTTATTTATATTGTATAAGGAAAGGACAGTGGGATTGAGTGCACCCTCAGCAAGTTTGCCAAGGACTCCAAGCTGTGTGGTAGTGCCAACAGACTGAAGGGAAGGAGTGCCATCCAGAGGGACCTTGACAGGACTCCTCATCAGGCAATGTAGTGATAGGATAAAGGGTAATGATTTCAAACTCGAAAGAAGTTGTTTAGACTAGGAAGAATTTCTTTACTGTGAGGGTGGTGAGACACTGGCACAGGTTGCCCAGAGAGGTTGTAGATGACCCCTCCCTGGAAGTGTTCAAGGCCAGGTTGGGTGGGACTCTGAGCAACGTGACCTTGTTGAAGATGTCCCATGGCAGAGGTGGGTGGAATTAGATGATCTTTAAAGTCCCTTCCAAACCAAATCATGATTTTGTGATAATACCAATAAACCCAAGTTAATTCTTTCACAATTGGTATTGAAACCCTCATTGACACTGTGTCTAACTGCATTCTTTTTCCACAAAGTAAATCCCTGTAACACTGGTTTTTCCTCAGCTTTTTCCTCTGTCTACTCTTCATTTAGTATCTAGTTGGCTCAGCTGAAGCCAACTGAGAAGTCTCTGATTAACTTCAGTGGGAGATGGATCATATGCTAGAGTCCTAAAGGGCCAGCATCAGAAAAATTAGGAAGACAGCAGGGAATATTAAAGTATCATGAGACAAGGGAAATATTTTTGGCCTGTGACTTTTCCTTGTTTTGTTATGTAATAGGAATGATACTCTAGATAGTTGTGCAGTCATAATCAACAAATTCCACATTCAACAAATGCATTGGATTCTGTTCTGTGTTTAATCACCCACAAAAACTGTGTCAGATGCTCTTCTGCGAGGAACAGTATCACCCAATTAACTGTAATTAAGGTATATTATAACAACAGGATGTGATACTAGATAAATCTGTCTCATGATGTTTCAAATTTGGGTATTTTTTTTTTCTGCCAAGTTTCTTAATATGCTTTAATTAATGATAACAGAGGCAAGGCCATTCTCAGTAATGGTTCTGCAAACGTGAATCTTAGTACCACTGAGTTGGAGCACGAATCTGTCCACCATTAAAGGCCCTTTAGAATCATGCATGGCCTCCAATTAAGCTGAATTTACTGACCCACATATTGATTACTAGGAAGGTAAGGATCAAACCTTTGTTGCCTATCACCTAGAAAATTATTGCTTCTCCTCTGAGCTGTGGCAGATATCAAATCCTCACCAGCTGATAAACATTTGGAGAGCTAATAAATAGTAAAGTTTAGGTATAAACTTTGTACAGACAGCTTAACAATTAAAACTTTTTAAACTATTCCTGAATGAAATGAAATTGTCAACTTAAAAGAGAGAATTTCCTAGCTCAGACATTTCTGACCTTATAATTAAACTGAATATGCTGCTCCCTTGCCCCTAGCCACAGTTGTCCTAAAGATTAACAGCATTGAATTTCTACCAAGGCTGAAATGGTGTTTGTACCCTGAAATATGGACTAACACAATAATGTGCTACAACTCCATCTGTCAAACCCTCCTGAATACTGTGTCAGTGACGCACTTCACAGTGTCACCAACCCATGGGACTAGGGGAGGAGTTCCATGTTTCAAAGATGAGCATAGATGAAACTAGGTTTCTGCAGTATGGTGTATAGATATTTGCCTGAAGTGGTCTATTAGATGTCATAAAGCATGTGCAATCAGAAGTTCTCTTATAAAACAAAAGTAAATGTAGATATATAAAGAAAATATATCATGGATTTGAATTGTTTTCCCAAGCACAATTATGTATCCAAGTATATCAGCTATCTGATTAAGAAGTGGCATGGTTGCAAACTTTTAGTTTTCTTTTAACGTACCAGTAAATATTTTTTTTTAGTCTGATATTTTGTTTGCATCTTATGTGCCCATACTCAATCACATGCAGGAAATATTTTTGTACAGTGCTGCTATGCATGACTAAGAAAGGAGCTGTAGATAGAACAAGATGAAATACGGGCTGTAATTTACACCTGACAAGAGTGTGAATTTTATTGTGAGTCCTTTTAAAGGAAACTTGCTGTTTTCTCCACATTCAGATTGTCAGTGATTCCATAAGAAATTATAATCATTGTGGGTTTTATTCTACTCTGCTTTCATTTTGACTTTTACTAACAAAAAATATATTCCTCAACATAATGCAATCCTGTGTTACCTGCAGGTCCAAGTCATGGTTCTGTGATGCTGGACATACCCCCATAGGCAAAGAAAAGTCTGAATAGGCAAGATTAATAAAGTGTGGGATAAAGAAAGTATTACCACACCATTTTTGGGGTGGGGTCAGCAGGGATCAGGTCATAGACTGTTTAAATTACTTCCCAAGGTTTAGTGCAGAGTTATATGAGGAACAGGATTCTCCTGGATACCCATCCAGTTGCTTTTCTACTTCTAGAGAAATAAAGATTCTTTATTTGTTTTGGCTGAACTGAAATTTTGGATACTTTCAAAGACATTTGGAGATAGAAGGGGTCTATTAGTCTTTTCTACTGAAAGAAATATTATCAGGCAATTAAAAGAATAATAAATAAGTCCCATTCGAAGTGCTCCACTTGCTGTTGCTCTGAGCTTCAGGAAGGAAGGTGCACAGAGATCATTTAACCTGATCACTTGTATATCACAGGCCACTAGTGTCACCCAGGCACTCCTAAATTAAACCATATATTTTAGACAGAAATGCACTGGTCTCACAAAATGTTTTCTATTCAGACTGTAAATTCAAAGGACAGGGCTTTGTTCTCTACATGTATCTGCATTGTACCTCCTGGATAAACAAGGGCTGTTCATAATCCTGTCAATTTAATCCCTTGAATTATTGCAGTGATTTTTATCAACTTGATACTTTAAAAAAGCAAGGAAACCATTAACAATGTGGTGCCAGAGAGGCATGGACACTGCCCCTGGCACCCTGTTCTCCCTCCTGTGTGCTAGAAGAGCTCTCTGCTGCTAATAGGAAGAGTTTTGAGCAGTGGTCATCTAGCAACACTGGGGGAAGCTGAAGGAAACTGCTGCAACCCAGCACACTCTATGTGGCTGTGGTCTCTGCACATTCATGGTGTGAAGTCAAGATTTAGTCCCATGAGAGCATGGTACAGAACTGGATGACAATATAAACAAACAAGTCGAAAACTATCAGTTACCATATTCATAGCTACAGGCCAAATGCTTTATTCATAATGTTGCAGTGAAAGTATGAACATTACATTTGTTTAAAAAGTAACCAGAAAGCCATTTGTGACCCTTATATACGCATGTGAAGCAGTGCTCTGCTGGTTTACACTGGTTACATTCTGCTTTATATTTTCCAGAGGGCCAATTTGCAAGGATTTTTACTGCAGTAACAACTGCTATTTATGAATATAAGTAACTAATTGCCAAAGTTTCACACAGTCACTTCATGGCTTCCGCTTCACAGTTAAAGGTTCTGCAAAACTAGTGGTCTTGTTGTTGACTTTGGGTTGTTTCTTATTGTGACTTGAGGTCAGGAAATACTGTATTACAATATTGTAAATATATTCTTCTTGTTATTGCCCTTGTTATTAGAAAATATTTATATAGTGCAGTAAATTTACATTGGTTTTCCAACGCAGATAAAGGTAAATTCTCTTCCCTAAAGAGTTTATAATTCAAATAAGACAATATAAACAAGTTAAAGGTTAAAGGTACCCTCCACCTGCATGAAGAGAGGGGGGTGTTATCATCATCAGTGTGCCTAATTTTACATCACAGTAGCATCTTAAAAGTCTCAAAGAGAGGAAAGCCTGTCTATGCAGAAGCCTGGGCAGAGGGTGACTTTGCCCCTGGCTTGCTGACATCCCTGCTCAGGGGGTTTCTGGCTAAAGTCAGCATCAGGCCAATTATAGCACAAGCAGTGCCTGGTCTCTAGGAGGTTTTAGCACCGCCTGATGGAAAATCCACATGGCTTCCTGCCATCAAGAATTATAACTGAAATTGGAAAGAGCAAATGCACATGCAAGAAAGCATTTCAGGGAAAGCAGAGCGAAATGGTTGTTGGCTGGGTAAAGGTACATCAGTACTACCTGGAGGGAGGATGGGCTTTTATCATCATTATATTCACCATAATCTACAGCTGAAGCCTCCTCTGCACTGCCCCCCTGACAACTAGTTACGAAGGAGAAGTCTCAAAATCATTTTTGTTGCCTGATCATAGCTGCTGCACTTTAATTGCTGTTCTCCTGAACTGACCTTGTGTTAAATATGAGATTGCTTCTCCCTCATTGGAAGAACAAGAAGGTGTCCAAGTATCCTATGAAGAATACCACATCCACAGAGTATGTGATATTCCTAAACTTGCAGCCCTACTTGTTAGTTATTCCATACACAGAAAATATTCCTGGCTGGCTCTGCTTAGCAACTTAATTCAACATCTGCTGAAAGACAAATAATGGATAAAAAGCACAAAGAGCTTGGAAGCTCTGCTCCATCCTGTAGGAGGTTGGAAATCTTCTTTGTTCCACTCATTTATGCACAGCAAAAAACCTAAGAAAAGGGAAAGGACAGAAGGGAAGCTCTCTGTAGCTGTCCTCATTTCCTAATCATAGTAAGATGCTGCCCCCAAGCACGGCATGAAGAAAGCCAGTAGCAGCCTGAGCAAGGCTGATGGGCAGAAACAGGGGACTGTGGTAGCTGAAAAGTCTGTGTGGTCAACACTAGCCTTTAATATGGGAGCTGCAAGAAGCAAGTGTCTGGTAAAGAAATGAGGCTGAGGAGATGGGATTCATTTGGCAGTAGGAGGAAAAGGTTCAGGATGAATTCTGTCTTCAGAGAACAGGCAGATGTAGGGCATTCAGAATTGTAGGCAATGTGTTTGAGTGGGCAGCTCCCGTTGTCAAACACTAATAGTCACATGTTGGTGTATTCACTGGGGATGGTCAGGAAAAAAACAAACCAGAAAGCAAACCATCTCTCTAAATATCCATATCTATCTATATTTGGAGAGTTTCTCATGAGTTATTGAAAACTGACTCATTATTTCTATTCTCCTGAGGTTCACTGTGCTGGAGTTATCAGGCAGGCAAAGAGTGGGAACCAAGTCCCTTAGGTCCAAGTCCCTCAGGATTGAGTATCTTGCTGGGTTCATATGGCATGCAGGTAGCTGAGCAGTGGTTGGACTCTCAAGGCACAATTCACTCAGCCCAGCTCATCTCATTGGGTGTCTAACAAGGCAGATGGCTATAACCAAAACTATAGTGCAAAACTCTAGCCAGAGAAGTGAGATGTGTTTGTCCAAGGTGTGTTTCATGGTCTGGTGAGGTAGGTGTCTGAAACAGGCTGTCAGAAGTATCTGGTTCTCCCCATTGGCAACAGGAGCAGCAGGAAAGCTCAAACACAGACATTTGCATTGGCTCGAGTTAGGTGAGATTAATCCCTCCCCTATTAAAATAGCATGGTATAATAATACTGTCTGGTTTGTGAAGAGATATTTGGATGAGGAAATGGCCCATGGCACTCTAAGGCAAGAAAAGTGCCTCTATTGTAAGAAGAAGTGTGGAGCCAATGGATGGAAACAAAAAAAAAATACAAAGAAAAGCAGGAAATAGTATTGTGAGGTAAATGGAGAAGAACAGGAGATATACTAAGAGAAAACAATGCAAGATAAATGACACCAGGGAGCACACTACCAATTTAGAGCTTGTAGATAGAGACAAAGATCCTGAGTGTGATGTGCTAAGAGGGGACAGCAGCTTTCAAAAGGAAGACAGATGTAAGTTGATAGAAAAGATAGTTTTTCTCTCAGACAGAAGTCATCACCAGAAACTTTGAATAAAAACAAACAAAACAAGCCTGAACTTATTTTCCAGAGTTTCACTTAGCACCAATCAATGAGAAAATACTTGATGGTCTTGCATAAAATTTTGATCAATATGACTTTAGATTGCTTCAATGCACTACAAAAAAGTGCTCTGCAGATAACCCAGATACTTAAACAAGGACACTCAGATGTCACCTCTTGTAACAGTTTGGTCCAATGATAAAAGGGTATTTTAAAAATATAAAAAATATTTTGATTGACAAGGATTATTTTTTTCCCCCTGTGAATCTTTGCCTGAAAAGACAGTCAGCTTTAACTCCAAGACTTCAATTACACAGGCTTCGAAGGAGAAGAAAAATGATAATGAATGCATTTTAGAAACTTTTTAAAAGTTACTTAAAATAGATTTTCCATACATAATGTTGCCATGTGAAACTCAGCTGCCTGCTGATCTTCTGGAGCTAGAAGAGAGCAGTCTGTGTTCATTTGGAAATTGAATAGCAAGGCTCCCTGCCTCTGATGGACTGTATGATACCATCTTGGGAGCTCTGCCTCACACAGGGCTTACCTGTCAAATGTTTATTTTTTCAGGAGGTGGCATGGGAGTGATTTCACTTCAGGTTAGCCAGGAAGCTGAAGTACTTTCTTGAAGTGTGTCTCAGCTTGTTTTGGTTTTGTTTGTTTGTTTTCTTGGCCCCCTCCCATTTTTATTTTTTTTCTCTTTGCCTGTTTTCCTTAAAGAAAAAACAATCAAACAACCCCTTGTATTGCAGCTGCTTCAAGTAGCTTTAGTAAACATGAGGTAAGGACATTGTACACTAGAGTGGGAGAAAGTATTTGATAAATGTAGTGCATTTATATAGGTGTTTCCTCAAGCCCAGGTAGGTAAGAAATAGCATTTATATGCTATGTATATGTATATACTATGTATATGTATCACTTATAATGACTGGCCCAGGTACTTTATGGTATCAAGGTAGCATTCCATCACCTTTTATTTCAGTATTCAGCCTTCAACTGAAGTTGCTGAAGTGGGTTTGCTCAAAACCTTCTTTAGGTGCCTTCTCCATTGTCTGAAATGGTGGTATGGGATGTCATGTTTCTGAAGTGATTTAGTAGAAAACAGAAGATAGAAGGCCTACTATTAAAATACTACTGTAAGTAATTAAAAGATTTAAGAATGCTGTTGTTGTTAAATATAAATTTTTAAACTGCAGAGAATTAAAGGAAGAAATGCTCTAATTTAGTCAGTAGGTCACTGCCTTCTTAAATGGGAAGCAAGTGATTCACAATTGCAAGCCATCTTGGCAGAGTGAAAAAAGGAGACACAATCATCAATTCACAACAGCATTTTGTGTTCAAGGAATAATCAGACCTGTTTTTATCAAGGCTGTGCTGCATTGCTAGCTTGCAAAGTTACTTTTTTTTTCCCCCTTCCAGATGATTTTGGAACTGCATATGCTTTTTCAATCACTAAGCTGGACTTTGGTAATGCTTCTCTTAATGTGCCTCCAGATTTTGTTATTTATAGACTTCAGCATATTCAGGCTGCAGCTGCTAAAATACACACAAAAGGAAAAACACATTTGTAACCTGTTAAGACTTTGCTCTGAGATTCCAGTGAAGTTTGGGATTTAGAATGAAATATTACTGGGTGACCTTTTGAGGAGCATCGCAAAAGAACACCTGTTCATCTTGAAGACCTTTGTTTTGGTGTGGTTTGGGTTTTTTTTACTGTTGAAATCTTCCAGTGTTCTGTTTTCCAAGGGAAATCTGGCCTTTGCATGTACCATGTGTTATCTTGAAGAAGTGCTGGGGCAAAGGATTGAAGTAATGCAGCATCTCAAATGAGCAGTTCTTCCAGAAAATGTGTTTTTTGCAAATCATCTTTGTTAAATTTAGAGGGCAGCTGTGAATATATTGTGATTTTTTCTCTAAAATCTCAGTCCTATCAGTATGGCCATAATTTACTCATTGTTTTTCAATGAAAATTGCTGGAAAGAATCCTTTTCTTTTCCAACAATGGAATTTTCTTTTCCAACAATGGAAAAACCTGCATATTATGTGTGCCTGGTGAAAAGTGAAATCTCTTAATGCTGCATCATATGTTGTGTGAATTTATAAGAAAGATATATTTTTTAAATGGCATAATCTAGAATGACCAAAGGTAAGAATTTATTCATACAAAGACAAAAAATCAGATCAATTATGTAAGTGAACAGATAACTAGGGACTCCCATTGAGGCTTTAGGAGTAAGACCAGTGGCTTCAGTGGCTTGTGCCTAATGAAGCTGTTTTCTTAAAAAAACTACCAGTTTCTGTCAAATCAATCTTTGCTTTCCAAGGCCTCAAATAAGAGGAAAACACAACAAAAAAACCCCAACAAATAAACAGGGTGACTCTGAAAGCCATGGAGAACAACTGGCCTCTCTTGAGTAGAGCTGCAGGGGAGTGAAAACATGTTATATAACTAACTTAGGGTCCTAGCTCAGAAAAGACACTTTTTCAAAACTCCTCTGGTACCTCAGGTAGTTTTTATCTGAATTGGTAACTTTTCTTTGTTTTTCAAATTGTTGCAATAAATGTGCATTTTCCTTCAATTCCTTTTCAACTTCAGAATTTAGGGGAGTTTTTCTACATGTTAACATACCACTAACCATGCAAAAATACAAGACAATGCCTCTTCATGAAACAGTGCACATGCAATCGTAACAAAAGCCAGATTCTGAGTCACTGGAAATGTTCTTTATTCTTTTGTGCTCCAGTTAGGATGGCTACAGCACAGAAGTATCATGTTCATTGTTGCTACTCCCAGCTTTCCTAAGATGGCCAGGAAGAAAAGGATAGAGACTGACAGCAAAAAATATTATTCTTTATTGGGAGTCCTGTCTGAAGTTGGAGAAATAAAAACACTGGGGGGGAAAAAAAAAAACAAACAACAAAACAAAAACAAAAACAACCAAACAAACAACAAACCAGTATAAAATTCTTGCTATATTTTAGAAGACAGCTGGAGCTAGCATGGTAAATGACCTGTACTTTGGCAGGTCAGTTGAAGTGTGACCAACCTAATGACTGCTGTCTTATGAATCACAGTGAACAGTAACAAGCACTTTGCACACGTTGTTCTTTTAAGAACTGCAAAACTTGCCTGCATGTAACAGTTCACAAGACACCACGTTGCTCCTTCCCATCTGACTTGTCTCAGGAACCAGCACCACTAATGTTTAATGCTTTTGCAACTCCTAGTCCCAGATTTCGAATGGTTGATGGTATCAGGCTTTTCCTTGAAGGATTTAGTGGTCAGTAAAATTAAAGAGGTGAAATGACCAAAGGTCACACAGCAGGTTGGTGTCAGAGCTGGGCAGAGAACCTCCTCCTTGCACCCCAGGGCTGGCCTCTGACCCAGGCACTCCACAGAGCCTCGTTACAGTGGTGCATTAATCAGCTTCGCTCCATGTCATAATTCATTGTCTGTGGTGTTATGGATATCTAAAGGGTAGGATTTTAACTTGGCAATCTGCTGTGTTATTGAATTAGTTTTATGTTGTGTTAATTTCTTTGTCTCATGGCATTCATTGCCTGTGATAATTGATGCACAATATATAACCGACTTCTGTATTCATTTGGGTAACTACATTTAATTGCCTGGTATAAAATATGCGTACTAAGTACAATCTGCTATTACTGCAAAGAGCTCATTGGTATGGACTTGAGGGTGCTTTATCTTCCTGACAATCTCTCTGAGGAAAGTCTTATATGTCTCCCACGCTCCACCATACAAGGACTGGCACTTACATTGTGTCTACAAGAAGAGAGACCACAACGAGTGCAACACGGTTACACTCTACAAAGTGTTTGGCATTAAAAATTTGTTGATCAGAAGCTCTCAAGGAAGTTTATATTAATATCTCTGCCCCTCCCAGACCTGGGGAACAGTAGTGCCCAGAAGACTTTATACATTGTCTCCTGTAAATCAGGAGTATGGCTTTATTTGCTTCTGAATCTTGTCCCCTGGAGCTAAGCTACTCCCAAGCACAAATGTTTATAAACACAAATTTCTTTTACATATATCTTCAGGTCATTAATGCCCAGAGGAGCATTATATCAGGAGTTATAAATCAGGAATGTTTTCTAAAGGTAGTGATGTCAGTGAAACAGTATTGATTAATGTCTGCTCAGGATACACAGGATCCCTGCATAAGCTTACACTTTCTTGCCTATTTAACCTGTATCACCGTGGTTCCTTTTATTTTTAAAGAGCAAGAATCTTTGCTAGGAGATGTATTTCTCATCAAACACAGAATTTTGCTTTTTATATGACCTAGTGAGTGGATTTATTTGTTTCCCTGTCTTGTTTTGTTTCCAGTGTCATGAAGGGTATAATAGCGCTGTGTCTGGGCTACACAAAAAAAACCACTGAAATTTGCCCAGAGCTGATGCTACTTTAATGAAACCTTTTCCATCCAACTTTTCAAAAGTTTTTAAACAAAAGCTAATATTTGAGTCTAAATCAGGTGTGAAAAGCCTATGAGATTATTTTAGCCATATTATGCTTCTTCATGTCAACGTAACCAGTGAGTTGTCAGTAGAAGGGATGTTCACATTTAGCATTTTTAAGAGATCTAGTTTCTACAGGCTGTGTCTGTCAGGGTGTAGCATTTGTTCTGCCTACAGCTTGCTGCAAATTATTCAGTGTTCATAGGTGCATTTATGCTTGTTATTCAGCTCTTCCACTGACAAAATAGCCTGCAGCAGTTCTTGGTTAGATAGAACTAGTTCCACTTTAGTCTCCTCACGTGCTTTTTTGTGGCTTTTTTCTCCTGGTTCAGCCTGCTGATAAACAGTAGACTTGATGGTGAGAGAAAGCAAAGCTGCCTGGAGTCAGCGTGGGCTATAAGAATATGTTTTGAGCAAAAACTTCCATGGCACATTGGGAAGAGCTGGTGTCATCATACAACAGAAGTTTGACCAGTTAACTCACTGTTTCTGCTTTTTCATATTCATGGTGTTATGTTCTTCCTCCTCTTCAAGGACTTTAACAAATGCCTGTGCCAGTTAATGAAAGTATACCAAAGTTTGAAATATGTGGACAACCTAATAGAGGGCAAATGCCAAAAAAGTCACTTATTAATTACCCGTAAACTGAGGTGTGTTTGTCTAACCCAGTGTCTGATTCTTTATGGACCAATTCCCTTTTCTGACAGAGGTGGTACAGCTGCAATGGGGATTTGAGGGAGGAAGAAGATAGTGGTTGGCATAGTGTTTGGCAGCAGACCTCATTCTGTCACCCACTGCACATTTCACAAGGCAGTAAAACACAGGGAGAGGTTGAGGCAGAGCAAGTGCAACACCCATTTCACCACTACTGGTTTTTAGAGATGCCTTTCTACATAAAGACAACAGGACTTCCAGTCACGGGAAGAATTGAACACTTTCCCCCTTTTCTGGGATATTCAGCATATCAGTAAATATTTATTAGATTACTTTATTAGTAGTATTTATTTTCAGTAAATCGGGATTGATTTGGGAATGATTCATAAAGAGCAAGGGAGGACTGTATTGTGTGAGAAATAACTTACTGACAAGGAATAATTCAACCAGCTTTAACCTTGAAATAGACATTTGTGGTCAGAAGTTTATAGCCCGAATGGAAATAGGTAAGTATTAGTTTAAGGAGCTGAACGGGGAACGCCTGTGTTTAGAAAACATGCAATATATCTTGGATGTTTTGGCTTATATTAGTCGTAGCCCCTGCAGTGGAATTTTTTTCAGTGTTTTTTTTTTTTGTTTTTTTTTTTTTGTTCAGTGTTAGCTTGGTGTTTATAGATGTTTTTTAAAAGCTAACTTTCATAAAATTATTTTATGCTATGTATGATGAATACTGGAGATCAAATAAGAATTGGATTTGCAAATTCAAATATTAAGAGTTTATAAATATTGACTTTTAAATAGACCCAATGGAGACTTGAACAAAACTCTTTAAACATAGTAGACTGGTTATTTGAAAATTACAACACACTAGAATATGTACAGTATTATCCATCCTGACTTCTTCACTTTTACAGCTCTTAATGTGTTCTTTTGAAGTGATCTGTACAGTGACAGGGAACTATAATGTAAAACTTTCTGGCTTGTACTTTATGCACATCATATGAAAAAGTGAAAGCATTGGTGGTTTTAAACTAATCAGGTTAATCTTGTCTTTTCTAAACATGAATGCTTAGGGTTTTCAGGTTGGAAACCTCTTAATTAAGGTCTTTTAAGTACTTTTTAAAGACAGCACAAATACCTTAGGGCTGAACAAGTCACTGAGATGCATCTGCACAGCATTAATCACCTTCCTGAACACCTTATATGCACTCAGTCTGTTTCTGGCCACTATGGGTCAGACACCTTAGGCTACTGGCCAGCCAAAATAATAACTCAGCCCCTCTTTTCCCATCTTCACATGTGGATAACATCCAAATGTGTGACACTGTCACACAATGGACAAAGACTAACATGGGCATTTACCTCTGATCATCTTCAACCATCGCTTGTGCTGTCTGCTGTTGGGAGCTCACAGCCTTTGGTCACACCTCTTACCCCTTTACTCATTTATCCTCCTTCTGACCAGCAACACACTGACATGGTGAACTTCACAAACAACAACAACAGCAAGATGTTACTCTTATGTAGATGTCATGGTCTGACAAATACCTAATGAAAGCAACGCAGTTTAGACTGCAGCAGATGCTCTACCTTTGCTTCCAGCTATATAACCTTTGTGAACCAAAGATACAGTGTTAGTTAAGGATCAGGCATCACCCTCAGCTTTGTTAGGCTTTCTTATTTTCCCATGTCTCTGCACAGTCCATTCTGTAAGTTACTGTGGGGAGGGTGGTTTGTTTTTTTTTACTCCTTTCATCTCAGAACAGGAGATTATTTCCTTGAAAATTGCAAATTCAGTTATTTGTAAACAGTTAAAAAAAAATCCTATTAATCCTTGAATATGTTCTTTCAGTTGATACCTTCATGCAGAGGAGGCTGTGTGGCTACTGATAAAACCTAATTTGTGAAGGGTTTTTCAGTGGTCTGAGAGGTTCATATGTGACACTGTTTGTTTTGCAGGCAAGGATGAGTGCTCACTGAAATGCCTCTACAGCAGCCACTAAATGTGTGCAAGGGGGCTGAGGCTGGTGATCCAGTGGGATTGGGCAGGACCTTTGAGTGGATTCCCAAAGTGGGCTATTGTTTTGTAACTATGCTCTCATTGTGGCACTTGGTAGCTGATTTAATCTTTTTTCTTTCAGAGCCTAATGAGCTGTGTGGGGGCCCTGTGTTTGGTGACCACCTCAAGATGCTGCTAATACAGTAGTTAATTATTTGTAGCTGAAGAAGTCTAACAGGAGCAAAAGGAACAGGGGAAAAGCAATGGCTGCTGGTAAATATCTCAGGTCTGCAAATGTCATCAGAAAATAGCTGGAAAGAGCTGATTTCTACTGTGACTGGGGAGGGGGGAAGCAAAAATGTGTCATCACACCTCTGATATCAGGGATTCAGCACCAGAAAGGTACCATTCCTTAGATATCTGACCCACTCTTCCTTCCACAACCCAGGAAAATCCATGCCTCTTCTCAGTCTATTTTGGCCATATTATTAATAATAATTATCTTTTGTTTTCAGATCAAAACTTGTTTCCTATAGTGAATCAGTTTGGTTTAACCTCTTTTTAGTTAGGGGCTAATGTACTCTTATATCTTTTACCAAAAAAAAAAATAAATTTCACCTTATGGAAAACAGGGGGTTTTTTTTAACATGTATTTGGATCTCACAGTTTTCCAACAATTTGGAAATTTAAATTATATCAGATGATTGCAGGGCAATTAATTCAGATTGGGAATACAATACCAAATGATACTATCAGTGATTTAAAATTTGAATCACAATTCAAAAACAAAACAAACCCAAAATGAGAAGTGGTTGTGATATCTAATTTTCACTGACAGTTTTGGTTAAAAATCCTGGTTTTGACTTTTCTCCTTACAGTGTGTTTCTTTTCTTGCAGCAGCTGATGGTTTGGGAAGTATAGCTATAGATACCACACAACTTAACATGTCAGTCACTGATCCAACAGCCTGGGCTACAGCTATGAATAACCTGGGGATGGTTCCAGTAGGACTAGCTGGACAACAGCTTGTGACAGGTAAGATTTTTAAAGAGATCTCTTTATAGCATCCATGAATCAAGTCCTTTGAAAAAGATATGGAAATTATTTCTAAGGATGTTATATTTTTATATTCTGAAACATCACCTATGATTAATATTGCATAGTGTGAATTAGTCTGTTCTTGTACTAGGTATATAATCCATATTATATTTTAACCTTGTGGAAAAGCTACAGATCTTTGGGGAAGGTAAACAACTAAATCATCATTTACAATGTAAATGACTTGCCCTCAGTCAGTTTGCTGATTATACGAAACTGGGAGGTGTGTCTGATTCACCAGAAGACTCTCCAGAGAGACCTGGACAGGCTGGAGATCTGGGCAAAGGCAGACCTGATGATGTTCAACATGGATAAGTGTAGAGTCCCACACCTGGGGAGGAACAATGCCATGTACCAGTACAGGTTAGGAGTAGAACTACTGGAAACCATCTCCATGGAGAACAGTCTTGACATCCTGGTGGAAAATAAGTTATCCATGGGACAACAATGTGCCTTTATGACAAGGAAAGCCAATGGTATCCTGGGGTGCATAATGAAGAGTGTGACCAGCAGGTTGAGTGAGGTTCTTGTCTCCCTCTATTCTGCACTAGTGAGACCACATCTGGAGAGTTCATTTCTGGTCTCCCTAGTTCAAGAGGGACAGGGAAATACAAAGATGATGAAGGTGCTGGAACATCTCTCTTATGAGGAAAAGCTGAAAGACCTGGGTCTGTTTAGCTTGGAGAAGAGAACACTAAGAGGGGATCTTGTTAATGGTTACAAATATCTGAAAGGTGAGTGTCAAGTAGAAGGGGCCAGTCTTTTTTTCAGTGATAAAGAGGCAATGGCAGCTAGGTGAAACACAGAAAGTTCCACCTCAACATGAGAAAAGTCTTCTTCACTGTGAGAGTGACAGAGCCTGGAACAGGCTGCCCAGAGAGGTTGTGGAGTCTTCTCTAGAGGCTTTCAAGACCCACCTGGATCTGTTCCTGTGTGGCCTGACCTAGGTGATCCTGCACTGGCAGATGGACTCTGATCTCTAGAGGTCCCTTCCAACCCCTAACATTCTATGATTCTCTAATTGATCTTGATTCTGGGTCAAGACCAGGAAGCAGGGCACATAAAACAAATGTTTGTTTCTGTTTTTTTGTTGAAAAGGATGTTTTAAGGTTCTGACAAACAATATGCTGATTTGGAATCTCTTAAAGAAAGAAGTTACATTTATTGGGCAGAAAATCATGAAGCCCTTTCAATTCATATGCTCAGTTGATATTAGTGAAGCTTTCCTGTAAGTGTATGCTTGTTTACTTTCTTCCTGACTCCATAAATTGAATTTTGAGATATTGTCCTTGTTTGCTTTTGTCATTTCACTTCCCAAACATAGTTTGGGAGAGTTTTGGAGGGGATCATTTACTCTAACAAGAACAAAAATAATGTTTTTAAAAGAACAATGTTTCACATACAAGCCTGGACATATCAGACTTTACTGTCGACAGTAGAGGCCCAATTCATTGGAATTAATAAAGCTTCATTTCTTCTGTGAGGTAGAGAAAACTTCTTTTTATATGGGTGGGTGCCCTCTAGACATAAGCCACATGTCAGGCATATGACAGATCCCCTCTGGAATCTTCATTGTCACTTCAGCTTAAGAAGAGCTGTGCAACATCTGGATCAGAACAGCATCCTGTCACGTCCAGGCCTGTCCATGTAGGCACGGATGCAGTGAGCCAGGTCATGATGTAAATCACTCTGCTTGCCTCTCCAGGGATGCGTGACACTTAATTTTGGCCAAATATGTCCCCTTCTGAGACTGGGAACTGAGTGGAGCTGTGCCAGTTCACAGATGACAATCTGGCTTTGAATTACCTGTTCTACAGGCGGGTAAACTAAGAAAAGTGATTCTCAGTCTCTGGCTTTAACCCTATGCTCCTGATTAAAAGAAACAAGCAAAGCCTCTCCTGGGGACTCAGTTCTGTTAAATGTCTTTATTGGTGAGCTGGGTGCAGGAGTTGAGTCTGCACTAAATTTGCTGATAATGCTAAATTAGGAGAGGTCTTTGATTCCTTCTAGGACAGAAAGGCCTAGAATAGAGATCTGGATAGATTAAAGCACTGGGCAATCAGCAGCCTGATGACATTTCACCAGTACAAATGCTGGATTCTGCACCTGGGATGATGTAATCCGGATGTACAGATGGATTGGAGGCCAAGAGGCTGGAGTGCAGCCCTGCAGAAAAGGATCTGTTTTTTTTGGTTGATGGGAAGCTCAATGTGAGTCAACAATGTGCTCTTGTGGACAAAAAGGCCAACCTGGCATGCATTAAGTGTACTGTAGCTGATGGTCAAAAGAAATGATTGTCCCACTCTACACAGCACTGGTGCAGCCTCAACCTGATTGCTGTTTTCAGTCTGGGGTTTCACAATGTGAGAAGGATATAATTAGAGTATGCCCAAAGGGAAGCAAAAATATGTTGAAGGGACTAGTGGAAAAGGCTTAAGAGGAGCAGCTGAGCATACTAGGTTTGTTCAGCTTAGAGAAGAAGAGACTGAAGAGATGCCTTGTTGCTGTCTTGAACTTTATCATGATGAGGAGTGGAGAGGCAAGTGCTGCTCTCTTCTCTCTAATGTCCAGTTATAGAACACAAGGAAGTGGCTTAGAGCTGCATCATGGGTTGTTCAGATTGGTATTAGGAAAAAAATTCTTCACTGTGAGAGTGTTCAAATGCTGGAACAAGCTCCTCAGGGAGGTGGTCTTGGCCCAAAAACTGTTGGTGTTTGAGAATAATTTGTGCAATGTTCTTGGATATATTGTTTTGCTTGTCCTGTGTGGAGTCAGGAGTTGGACTGGATGATTGACACGGGTCCCTTCCAGTTCAGGATGTTTTATGATGCTACATGCTGGTGGGGAAACATCTTTTTCCATTTTCTGGTGGACCTTTGCCAGCAGGTGCTGTGCTCAACTTGAATGCAGTTACCTCCAAACCTGAAAAGTGCTACCTATTAAAATCAGCTTCTGCTGCTTTCATTTATAAGCATCTCAGTTGCATGTACCATGGGGATTTGCCCACCTTTTTATTGTCCCCTGTTCCTCTGTTTCTCCAGTTCTGGTGTAAATTCTGTCCTCAGGTGTGCTATGCAATCCCTACATGGCAGACTCATCTTCTGTGCAATGCGTTTCTCCACAAGGGAGTATCTCCAGGACTTTATTTCATTGCCAGCTCCCTACTGTAATTTCCAGTTATGTGTATCACGTATTGTAGGAGTGATGTACAGGTCAGTTCAGCATTTGTTCAGCATTTTCAATGTATGAAAGGTGCCATAAGTAATAAATATTAATTACTGAAGTCCTGTCTGATTTCTCTACAGGGGCAGAATAACTTCTTCTTTCTTTTTGCTTTCCTTTGGTTTGAGTTTCTCTGTATTTTCAAGTGAAATAGGTGCTTTTACACTTATATTTCCTTTTACACTTGTATTTCCTTATGACTCATAATTTTTTGACACATTTTCTTCATGGCAAATCCATAATGGCAAAATCACAATTTACCATGAAAAGACTTATAGATTTATTTGCTATAATATATTTACTGTATCTTCATTCAGTGAGTGTTCATATCACTATGTTGTTTGACCAAATATCTAAGTAGTCATTAGCACTTTCCTTTTTTCTTTTTTTTTTTGCTATTAATCCTAGTAATTAACTTGTCTTTGCCATCAGTCACATATTGCTTTTGCTGCTGTCATCTGTGACATTTCTTAGAGATGAAAGTGAGACACTCATGTCCCAGTGATAACTTTTTGTCTGTCTTTAAATTTATTTTTTTTTCCCTGCTTTGTTGACAGCTAAAGCTGTAAGTAGTTGAGATTAATCTTGGAGAGAGAATGTTCTTTCATGGATATCTTTACATAACCCACTATTGTCTGAAATTTGGTATAAGGTAGTCATCTATATCCTGATATATCTCTGAGGTCTATCTTTCAGTTTCCGAAGGACTTACTCATTCAAAGCCTTTCCTTCCCCAAATCAATCAATTCCTAATTCCTGAACTGCACAGTGGTTTTTTTCCCTTAGGTATAGAGCCCATATGATCTACTGAGTCTTTTTAAAGGTTTTTTTATGTAGGTTTTTCTGTTAACTTTGCTGCTGTGTAACATGCTGGGATGCCTGCCTTTTAACAGGGTTATGCTCCCCACATTGCAATCCATGAAGCTCTTGCCTAGACAAAGAGTTAGTTAAAATGACAACTAAATATTAAGCAACATCTGGCCAATATTCTTCTCACAGACTGAGATATAGGCTGTCTGGTCTTGTTAACTAATCAATTTTAAGCACTGCTAACCTTTTAATACCAGTTTAGATGATATCTGCTCTCTATTTAATTCCTTATCTCCCAGTCCTGTAAAATTGGATTTTTGATCTGGGCAAATGTCAGAGCCTTTCATTTGTAAAGATGGATTCTTGTTAATAGCTGTACAATATATCTTCTGTTTTTACATATATTTTGCTTACACGTATTATTCAGAAAGCTTACTTTTTTCCCCTAATATTTGGCTACTGCATTACATATACACTAATATATGCATTTATACATTATATACACATAATTCATACAATAAACTGTAGTTTAATAATGCATTAGTTACAGTGTTAAAGATTGATGTGGAATGGTTATGGCTGAAAAGCATTTTCATTCTGAACCTCCCCTTTCAGCAGGCTATATTTTTCTTTCTCCCCAAAATTGCCTTTTGGGCTGAAATTTCCCAGAGTTGGTCTCAGCCCAGTGGCACCAGGTCACCTGTTCTCTAAAGGAAGACATCCTACCAGGAAAATTATTTACATCTACTGTTCAGTTTGGTTCTCCTTTCACTAATGAATTATTGCCCTAAAAAACATGAAGCAATTCTGAGATGCTTTCCTCCAAAATTATTTAGATGACCTGAACATTTGTCAAACAAAAATGGTACGTGTCAAAAAGTTCCCTGGTACAAATAAAAGGAAGAGTTGTGCACAAGTAGTAGTTCTTTTACACCTAGTTAAGCTCATGCCCTGTAACACACATCTGTGCTCTTACAGAGAAAAATAACAAACCATGAGGGCATACATCCAAGATGTCATAGACGTGCCTAGAAGTCAAGGGTATGCCTGAAAACTTACAGGGTAATTATTAAGGAACACTTTTCCATTTGAGTCTGGCCAACATGCCTCAGCCTCAAGGTATGAAAATTTTCAGTGGCCTCCAGCCTTGTTTTTTGCATAAGTTAAGACTTTGATTACTTGTACAAAATCCTAGTAAAATCAGAGACTAGGAAGCTTTGAAGCCTAACATCTCGTTACCAAAAGGTAGAGAAAAAACATGCACCATTTTTGTGGCCTCAGGCACGTATTTTTTAGACTCCAAAGGTTGTGAAATATTAGACACTTACAGCAACCTTTCTGTTTTTTCCATTTGTCTTTTCTTTCCCCACACACTTGTCTTTTGACCTGATTTCAGTGGAACATAGGAGCTGTCAGTTCCAATCAGGTCATTTCACTCAAGATTGTGCTTTTGACAGTGTTGAGTATCAGATACTTCACAGGAAGAGATATACAAGGCAAATCAGTGCTGAAGTACTTCTCCCTCTGATGGGCTCTTCTCTTTATCTTTAATATATAGAACAGGGTTCCCCAAACTAGAGGTTATATTTCAAATCAAGTCATAACTCAGCAAAGCTTCACTTTAGGAAGCAGCACATGCAACAATAAACTGAAACTGCAACCTCAGTCTTAACATTTTGGTGACAGAAAAATCTGGGTAATTTCAGTTTAGAGACTCCTATATCCCGAATCATAAGGATAAATATCCTTCCCAGAATTTTAGTAGCTCAAGACATCCAAGTCTTTGGAGGTGTAATATTCAGACTCTCTCCAGAATGAAGATTGTATCTAAAGCAATCACTATATTCATATTCCAGTTTTTGTCAAGCATTTTTCCATGTCATGGGCATAACAGGGGGAGGATTAGCATGATGGCTTTTCCCTTTCCTACTCACACCAGTATCTCAAGAGGTCATTGATTCCTATGCAGAGGAGAACACCTAGAGATTATTTGAAAAAAATCAAGGGTGGGCTGAGATTTAAGAATTCCATCAAAACTCTGCTTTGGTAAAGTCCTTTAAGCTTCAGTGTCTTTCTACTTTTAAAGAGGTGAGACATGCTTTATGAATTATTGGTGACTGCAGATCATCATACACTGACTAAATTGTAAACACATCCCTCATTGTTCTGGTTGTGTACTATTTTTTCTAAAGTTAATGAAAAACAATCAAATAAAGTAGGAAATCAAGGTATATTTGATTATATCCAGCAATTCCCCAAAGAAAGACTGTACATGAGGCAGTGCTGAAGACTTCAAGAAGTCAGCTGGCCATAAGATTCTGCCAGCACTCGTGTGTATATTTCTTCTTCTGCAGCATCTCCATTACTGGAGGCTTGGAGCCATTGATAGCCATCTGGCAGTCTCATTTTGTTTTAATCGTGCTATCCTGTTACCTATTAAATCTTCCTTTTTCTACACTTCATTGCTTAGCCACTGAACCAATGTGCCAATGAGCACATAACTCCTATTGTCCAAGATATGCTTAACAAAACATAGCTTCCTTTTCAGTAATTAATACTGAGCTCCTGATAAGCAATTATAGGATCTATCCACAAAAGTTTTTAAGTAAGCCACTTGTATAATGAACTGAAGTTTGTAATATTTTTATTTTTAGGAAAAAGTGCTTGTGCTTCTAGATTTAGTGACCAAAATTTAGCACTCACCAGATGTAAGCTCTGGAGTGCACAGGCAGCTGGTGAAGGTGCTGCACACACTCATCCCCATGCCCATGAAAGCTGCTGGAGGAGTTCAGCAGCCCAGTGGCAGAGCAGTGTACAGCATGTTTATAGTTGCACTAGCATGATGTCTGACAATAAAAGAAGATATGAAAAGTCTTAATGAAGAGTTTTCCATAGATTTTGCAAACCCCTCAAGGATACAAGGTATCTTCAGAAGGCACCTTTTCAGCTATTCTGGCTTCCCAACCTGTTTTATGCATTGTGTTTCATTAACAAGTCAGCCTGTGGAGCAAGAGAAATTTAGTAAGGCGTGCTCTGAAGAAAATCATACATTAATTTTCATCAAGAGGAAAAGATTTACCAATTGAATTATCTGAATGACCAATCAGAATAATTAAAAAGGTGTGAAACATACTCTAAAAGATTAGAGTCAGGCTCGTACCAAGATAAAGCTATGTATTTTTGTTTTCAAGACACAGGAGAGAGGCAGGAGTGAAAGAGAATAGGTACTGTGGGAATCCCAATATGTAGAGCCACTGGGAACATCTCTAAAGAAGTATTATATATTAGTTTAACAAGTAGGTTTTTTCATTGACCTGAAAAGCGCCTGCAGAGTTAATCACACTTTCTATCATGTGAGTGTTACTCAAGGAGACTTCACACCAGGGGGACACTGAAGTGCTAGGAACAAACACAGTCAGGTTACAACAGAAAAAGGAGAGAGATATTTGATGGTCAGAGAAAACATGGCAGAAATTCTTAAGTACCTTTGACACAATATTCAGAGTTGAGTGTCCCTCTTAGGTCATTTAAGTGCCTTCTCTATATTAGACCTTAATTAAGGCCAAGGATGAAGATGAAAATCTGCTTGGCACTTAAAGAAAAATAGTGTTTTTTAAGACAGTGTGAGGGGTTTAATGTCCCAAATAAACAAAACTCAGAGAGGAAGAGGGGCACAAAGAGGGAATTGCTCAGTGAAACACTTGTGGTGTATGTGTTGTCTTCTTACCTCTCTCAATATAGCAGAATACATTTATTGTGCAAAGCCATTTTGTTTGTCTGTTTTGGCATTTTGTTTTGGGTTTCTTCTTTTTTAGTTCCTGGCTGTTGGTAATTATACCACAAAAACTCTGTTTCAAATGTTTTTATTTGACATTACAGTAAAGTAACGTAAGGAAATATTTTTTCCTAAAGTTTTTCCCATCTTTTATCTCACTTTGGAAAGCCTCCATTCCCACTATTTTCCATGTGTTTATTTATTCTAGACAAGAAATCCCTTGAGTAATTATGATCATCCCTCTTCATAAAGTAAGCCAAGAGGCTGTTGGGAACCATTTGCTACTGACTATTCACTTCTGCTGGAGCATAGCCTATCTGCAACACTTTTCCTTCACACATGCCTCTCTGTCAAGCACCCCAGGTTCTTTGGCCAGCTTGGGGAATCCCCCGAGTGAAACTCTGAGTGATACAGTTTCCTGATGGCAAAATGGGTTTATTGTGGATAGAATTCAGTAGAAAGAGCAAATCGACCATTTGAACTAATCAAAGACAAGCTATGAATACCAGGTTATATATTTTCATGGGGAAGGAAAAGCTCGTTAATGGCAGAACGTTTGAAGGTGATCTGCTGGGTGTCTATGTGGCAAAGTGAAGGTCGTGCTACTGGAAGCCCTTTAAGCCAAAGCTGTTTACACGTCTGTGTAGATGGTCTGTAGGAGATGGGCACAGCAGTCTCAAGAGGACTGTTAGCTCTGTCCATGCAGAGTGCTCTCAGGAGATCACAGTGATTAAGATGGCACAGATGGCACTACCTAGGGGAGTCGCCAAGCAAGACTTCCTTGGGAGGGGAATACTTGAATATGGATGAATCCCCAGGCAGCCACCCCAAATCAAGGGCTATAAAATCTTTTGTTCTTCCCTAGTCAGGCTGTCTCTCTGTGTGCTTGGGCTAGTTTGATGCTTAGAGCTTGGCCCCTGGAGAGCAGGAAAGGGAAGCTTACATTCTACGTTTAACCTTGGGATGAAGGGCATAAGCGAGATTTTCTTTTCTTTTTTGCCATCTCTTTTTCAAATGCCCTTTGCTTATTGCATGTGAATTAGGTCTCCCGAAGCACATAAAGATGCACATCAATTTCCCTGCAGGAGTCTGTCTGTGAAACATCAGCAGAGGCGATCAATGTGGAAAAATGTCTTTTGATGGTCTGCATTGATGAAGAAAGTTGGGCTTCAGTGAGCCTGGTCCCTGGGCATGTGAGAGAGCTTGTAACATAATACTTTGCTAATGTTGACTTTGGTCAGATAAACAATGGGGTTTACTGCACCTTCCCATGCTCTGATGATAACAAATGATGTGCATGACATCACCAGCTCTGAGTAATGTCTCTGTAATGGGAAGCAGCTGGTAACTGTAGTAGTTCTCTTAGTGGATGTGGAGGTGAAAGATAATTAAACTTAATACATACAATATGCTCTATTACTTTAATACATACAATATGCTCTATTACTCCGTGGCATGAATTTAGATTGTGTTCTGCACAAATATTAAAGATATTATTTTGCTGTGGGTTCAGAAATGTAATAGATTGTTCATGTAACAACTTTATCTGCCTTTCCTGTATGAGCACATTTCTTATTCAGATTTTTTTTTTTCCTTAAAAAATGCTTCTCTTGACCCTAGCTGATTTTCCTTTATAAATAATCTCCTCCTCCTGACCACAATGCCTACATTATTTAGTAATTATTTGCTATTTCTATTCAGGAAAGGCTTAGAGATAGGGAGCTCCAGTAAAACACTGCCTGAGCACTGAAGAGCCAGTCCTGGCCCAAATTGCACATGGTCTGTTTTCTTTCACTTAGATAAACCAGGTAAGTAAGGGACTGCATTGAAATAATGGGATAATACTGATTGGCATGAAAAACAGCAGTGATTATGGAGCTGCCTGCCTATTGTGTAGCTTTTTTTTTATATATATAGTCATCTTGGCACAGCAGTAATGTGGTGGTAAATGCAAAAGCAGTTTAACTCTTTTTGTCTGATGTTCTGAGTCAGGCACTGAGAAACAGGCCAACTCTATTGTGCACATTAAAAACAGGCAGACAATTCCTGCTTATCCTCTTTGACCATGCTGATGAGATTCTTAGAGAAATATTGGGAAGAGGGAAGTGAAAGAGCATTTAGAGGTGACAGCATTGTGGGAGAAGGGGTAGATGTGCTTATTAATAGCTTTTTTTGGTAAAGATCTGGCAGCACAAGATGTGTTTCAGAAGAGGCATGTCCAGGCAGCAGTGGATGGAGAGGGCATGTTATATGATTCTCCAACTCTTTTTCTTCTTTCTGATACAACTGTATTTCAAATGGTTCATTTTACTAAAAATAAATATGGAATATTATAACCAACTGCAATGTTAAAGTTTTACCCTACTTTGAGCTGCAGCTGTCCAATCTCTTTTGTTTATTTATTTATCTGTTTGTTTATTTATTTATTTATGTCACATCTCTTGGAAACCTGTTCTGGGACTTGATCTGTACTTGGACTTCCATGACTAAGCCCTTTCCAGGAATAATCATTGAAACTTTCTTTTCTGGGGCCTTTTGATAACAGTTTTGCCACTTCAAGCACACTTTTTAGAACAACATTTGACACATTTCAGAATGTTCCTCAGCTTTATCTGCTAGAATAGCTAGGTCCATAAATGAAATATTCCTTAAAGAAATATTCCTTAAAAATAACAATAAACTCAGCAAAACCAAGATGATGGGAAATAGTGAGCATATATTATTTTCTTTTAATTTTCTCTTATTTTCTGTGTTTATACCCAAACATACTGCTGCTCTCCTTTAATGTTACAATTGTTGTACCAGCATTTTTTTCCTTCACTGTACTTTCAATACTTTTGTAACCCCCTTAGACTTAGAGAAGGATCATGGGTTGTGAGAGGAGACAGTTCAGATGCTGCACCTGGATTTCAGGACTGTTTAGGTAGCAGGGAAAGGAAATCTGCAGTTGAGCAGCTCCTAGAGTAGCTGATTTAATAAATTGGTTATTATTAATATAGTGGTGTCCTTTTACGATATTAGCCAGAATACAGTATATGGAAAAATCTCAAGTACGAGTTCATTCCTGCTCTTCACTAGGCTGTGTAAAGTAAAATATCTCTTCCAATTCTTCCTACATATGTTGCCTTTTAACTTTGTGTCCTTTTGTTCTGGTTTGTCTAATTACCTCAAGTAGATAATCAAGCTTGATTTTATAATAAACCATAGCCAGTTCAGGCTTGTCATGACTGATTTATCGACTCCCAAGACTAAGGACTTTCGGCCTCAAGACTGAGAATATTTCTGGCTGCAATTCAAGGTGTTAATTCTAAGCTTTAAAATCTAAATATGGTTTGGAACATGTGTCCGATGTTTTCCCTTCAAAAAGAGCAAACAGCCTACATTTCTGTTTTTTTCTTGTTGTCTGAGTGTAATTTAAGCTGGAATTAAGATCAAACAAACTCAAACCATCCAATTCTGCAGATACAGTCTTACCTCATGACAAAGACTCTTTGTCCTCTTGAAGGCAGGGGGGCTATTATATGTGAATGGAAGTTTCTAGCAGTGGGCCTCAAGAGGGAAAATATATTTCCATGAAGGATGCCAGCATGCATTTCCCTATAACAAACTGGTTCAGCACCACCTGATGGGGTGGCCATGTGTCTCTACATGGGTGCACGCCTTAGAAATGTAAAGGTACAGTGATAAGAAAACAAAATGATGATAGCTAATGACTCATATACACCATTTGGTGTCCCTTAGGGACTGCTTCTTTTTCAGTGTTTTACCTCAGCTGTTGATTTCATCTGGGACATGAGAGCTAATCATCCTTCCAACTATTCATCCAGGGATTTGAGGCCTCAAGTTCTCAGTGGAGGGCTTTTGTACGGCAGCTCCTTTAACAGACAGCCATATTCCTACCTCCTTCCACCCTCTTTTGCCTGATCCCTGTTTTTCCATCAGCAAATCGTTGGCATAGATTTGAATTCAATCTCTGTGTGCAGCACATATCTACCAATGGGCATTAAGGTCTCATATACTTCAAGTAGTAAGAGAGGGATCCCATTATACTCAGGATTGTGTAACAGGAACCTTATCACTCATCTGCATATTACATCCACTGTTGCTCTACTGTAATTCTTCCTTCTCCTACTGCTAACAGGCATCAGGTTGTGGATCTTGTGATATTTTCTCAGAGTTTTCTTCTTAGAATTCAATGTCAATTTGGGTTTTCACACATTTCCAAGATTGTTTGCCTTATCCTAACTCAATTATTTCACATTTTTCCAATGTGCAGTGACATCTTACCTCAGAGGGCCACGTTACATGAGGGCCACATATCACTAGATCTGATTTTACATGACCAGTTATTATGCTTCCAAGACTTGTTTCATCTGTAGCCTTGAGATACTGCATTTAATGCCTCATCCACATATGTATATAGTAAGCATGAACTAAAGAAGCCCTCCAGAGGACATTTTTATTGCTCACGGTGCTTTTATGATCAAAAAAATGACAACCTGTCATAGTTTTCTTTTATGGTTGTGTTACAGATTGAAAATATCAGGAAAGTCCATGTTACTTGATGGCTGCATATAAATAGAGTTTACAGGTTTGGAAGTACTACCCACTCTGCAAACTCATTTGGGAATTTAAAGGATAACAAAGCTGGTTATGCTCTGGCATCAGAAAAAATCCAATAGTAAAATGTTGCTGGTCAAATATTGTGGTTGAAGCCTTGATTGTTCCCCCTGGAGCTCCAGAGATGAACATAAGAGGAGAGAATGATCCTAAGGTGAGGCAGAAAGAGCCCCTCCATCAATAATACAGACCAGAATAGGACCCAGTTTCCCTCTTCTACTTGTACAAGTCTGCAGAGCCAGCAGGAATAAAAGGTTGTAATTTTTTTTTCCCTCATGTTAGTAAAATAAAGAAAAATGAATCTGACCATAAAAGACCAGGTTTAATCCGTCTTTTAGATGAGAAAACCTAGAAAACAAACAAAGAAACAAAGTCTTTTCCATCACACATAATTAACCCTCTTATTTAATGCCCAGGCCCACTCACAACCTGTGTTGCCCTGAACTCAGAGACACTGCTGATAACAAATCATGTTTTGCTGCTGCAAAGAGGAGGAGAAGGGGCAGGGTCACAATGGGCTCCTCTGATACACATTTGCTCACAGAGCAAGGATTTGAGTGCTGCACATTTCTAGGAGCAGGATGTACACCTGCCTGTCCTCTGCATGAGGCAAAATTTGTGGGTAAAAGGTATATTCTTTATTGGACCAACTCCTATAGCTGGATGAGTATTCAACAGCCCTCCAATGGTCTGAGGCAACCAGGAGACCAAAACTTTAATTACAGCAGACAGTAAAAAAGGTGAATTCAAAAGAAGGAGTAGTATTGCAGCACATGATAATTTTCCTCCCTTTATTAATCTTTTCATCTGCCACAGGCTTACCTATCAATTCCTCTACAGAATAATCACCCTGTTAGCACTTCCCTTTCAATATTCCCTTCTCTTTTACAGGTGCCAACCAACTTTTTTGTCTACCTGACTTAATGTATGTAAATATACTGAAAGGATGTGTTCCCTATATAATATTTAGCTTGGAAGTTCACTGCTTCTGTCTCAGACCTGAACACGGGCTTCTCTTTTGTTTTCTGACTATACTGGCCTGTCTATATTGTCTTGCTTATGACTTTAGACCATAACAGCTAGAGCAATACTATTACAAATGTGTGGCATTATTTTTAAAGTAGCCCTCCAAATCCAGACCCGCAGGATAATAGTTGATTTATTGCTGTACAGAAAAGATCTCTTGTGTAAGAGGGGTAGTCTTCTTCTAAGGGCAAAACAGCAATTTGAGCTAGTTTTTATACACAGAAGACTTTTTTATTTCTTCATTCTTGTTCTGTGCCTCTTAGTCATTAATCTCTCCTATGGAAACTTGTCAAATACTTTTGGAAATTGAAACAAATATGCTGCTTCCATACTTATTTTTCTTATCATTTATAACCACAATGTCTTAAAGAAAGCTCCAGCTTCTCTTCCTGTGCTCCCTATCTCCTAAATCCCTTTTGCCTCATTCAAAATGGACTACCGTTCCATTTCAGTCTCACACATTTTTCATCTTGTCCCTTTTTCAACAGTTTTCTAGTCAATGGCTTTTGTGAAGTTTTCATGTGATGAAACTCTCCAATGTTTTAAGCATGTCTGAAAATCCCATCCTTCTCAATAAATGTCTTGGCTGTTGCCCCTATGCACAGCCACTCACGGATATTACAGTGGTATTCTAATGTGTTTTAACCAAAACAAAGCTGTTCTAATTCACTTCCCTGGTTCACAAAAGGCTTTCTACCAAGGCTGAGTTTAAATTCAATTCATTTTTTTGCTGTTGTTGATTTAATGAGGTACTCCAGTATTTTCCCAGTAGTTTCTTTATATCAAGGAAATAATACAACTTAGTGACTCCCTGTTACTGGATGTGCAACAGAGGTGCCAAAGAAAAGTGTGGTGACAGTAGGTTCTGTTATAGCTTCTGGAAAGTGACAGGAATCTCCTTCAAGGGCTGCAGAGATTACTGTGGGTGAAGTGAATTGCTCTACTCAATCTTTCACCTTTTCAATGAGTCATATGCAGAGTTGAAAAGGCTCGTGTCTGAGGTGCCGTGGTTAGATGTTTTGGTGTGGGTTATATGAATCTATAGCGAGGTCCTGGACTGACTTTATCTTCATTTCAGATGAAAGTGAATTTCTACAATAAAGCTGCTGCTTTGTTTCTCAGTGAACAAAGAAATTCTTCACAAAAAAACCTCATCATTCCCTAATATTAGATTAGACCCAGGATGAAAGTAGACTTTTGCTGCAGAAATAGAATTAAATTACAGAAAGGGTTCCTGGATCGTGTCATTTCAGAGTTGTCATGTTGTCACAAAACAGGGGAATAAGAAGAGAAAAATTCAATTTTCCTGCTATCAGCCTTGCTTTGTAGATTTCAGATTATATCAGCTTTTGAATTAGGAATGTTGCTGTGGCACTTAGGCCCGTGCAAGCTGTTGTGCTCATGGGAGAATGAAGAAACTGTGCTAAGAAACAAATGGAGATGGGAGAGGACGGGTGAGGTTCCTCTCTTCCAGGAGTTCCTGCTGGACCTATGTGACAAAGCTAGAGAGAACAGGCATGGGGGATGAGAGAAAGCTGGGCTACCAATTCCAGGCCACAGTGGTTGCAGAGAAGTTTCTAGGGGAAGCACATGAATTTACATTGAAGGCCTGTCTCGAGAGAGAGCCACATGCTTGCTTGTGCAGCTTGTAGGGAAACCAACTTTTGGCTTCCAAACCTGATTTTTTTGTATTTTTTTTAATGAAGAAGTTACAAATGATTACACAGTACATGATAGCAATGCTGCAAATGTATGTTTTGTGTGCGTGGATAAGATGAATGTGACTTTGGACGTACACTCTGGTGCCATTTCTCCTCTAATTACATTTACAATTTACAGCTGTCTGTTAAGTAGAAGAGCTTATCATCCTGATGTTTGCTGACAGAAAAACTTTCCAAATCACCTTCCCAGCCAGATGTTCATAAACAAGGGTTTGGCAGTTGGTCCATAAATCAAGTCAAGCATTTCATCATTGTTCTCTTAGGTGGGTCTTTTAAAGCTTGTTTAGCTAAACATATACATTTACTTAAGATGAACTGTAAAAATAACATCTGGAGATCTTTTCTGTGAAAGAAAATGCCAAAGGGTCTTATACAAGGATCAAGCACATTTTATAAACTGTGGCTGGGTTTTTGGAATTCAAGCTGAATAAATGTGCTTTCAGCTTTTGAGAGGATCAAGGGCCAGTATTATTTAAATGTTCTTTTTACTTGTGTGGCACTCTGCAGGGAATGTGCATTCACTAAAGCATTCTTATATTTCTCATTCCATAATGAATCTCTGTTTTTATCCTTGCCACCTGGGACCCTGGCACAACCCTGCTAGTAGCAGTGGAGTCACACTGGTGGAACTAGATGCAGAGTGGAGTCCAAAATATTTATTTTAGAATATTCTGCTCTGCAGTAGACTGCCTTCAAAGGGGAATGTCAAAGAAGAAGTTGCTGGGTGTTTTACATTTTTATCTTTGCTTGTATCAATCATCTATCTTTTATTCCTTTTCTTCCTTTTCAAGATACACAAGACACTTTCTCTCCTGAAGAGGCTTTTTAAATTTTTTTTTCTCTCTCCCTTATCTTTTTCTTCGAAAATCATGCTAATAAGATGTGGTTTACTCACCTTCTGAATCAGTGTTATTATGCATTTTAGATTTGCTGAGTATCACTTTGGTTATTTTGCTTTTTCATATTCAGTTCACAACATGAAGGAGAATTCTACCGAAATTTAACAAGCCTTAGGGAAAAAGATTCAGACCAGTGCAGTCAGATTTATAAAGTGGCAGATAAAGTGGGAAAGATTTTGCATTACTTCTGCCACGTTTGGGGTTTTTTGATAGATGGGCTATATCTCCTCTGTGATTCAGAATGATGTCGATTCTTGTTTTGAAGGGGTACCATGACCAAGGCTGTTCATGATAACATAAACCTTATAATCTGGAAGTGCTGGAAAAGGTAAGAACAAAAATAATAGACATGAATTCTTGGCCTAGGACCATTGTTATTTTGTGATTTAGTTCTCAGGAGCACAGCCTGTTTCATAATGTGAGACTGGCATTTAATCTGAGAAACCTGACTGTTTTGAGAATTATACAAGGCAGCACAGAGCTGTTTAATGCTTAAGTGACAAAAAAACATAAAGATGGGGGCCATAATTCTATCTGAAGTAGTATACTTTCCTGTGAGGCTTGGATGAATTCAGTCTTGATTTAAATATCTGGAACTACAGTACACAGGGTGAAACATAAATCCTCTCAGTGCTAGAAGCCAGAGACCAAAGGAGCCAGTCAGAAACCTCTCTGAATAGGAAATTTATCAGTTGGGTTTAAAGCACATGTGCTAGGCTTAGAAAGGACCTTTCCTAACCTGGTCCTTCTGTCCCATTTCAGCAGTGCAAAGCAGCTATAAAGCTGCCTAAAATGTGAAAGGCTGAAAATTCACCAGCATGGCAAAGGTGGTTGAGAGCAGGCATTACACAGAGCAGCGTGGTAGGGCACATGGCCCATTAGCAACCTTCATTAAGTACCACAGCCCTCCAAAACTCAAAACTGTCCTGAGGCCACATCAGCACAAATTGAAGGAGAAAGCAGTCACTGGCAGTCCCAGGTGCTAAAAGCCTCTTTTCTAAGCTCCCCTGAATTCAGCTGTAGTGAAGCTGAGAACATGACCCACTGAGCTAAATAGTTCAGCTAGTGTGAAAAAAAAACCCACAACAACAAACATAAAAAGCCAACCCAACCAAATCTAGTCACTCTAGTGAATTCAGCCAGCCCAGCTGCATGGGCCACATCCAGATTTTAAGTCATCCTTCCCTTGCCAACCAAGCTGATGGTGCTGCCAGTCGCTGGTCCCTTCTCGCCCACCAGCAGCCTCTCAGAAGCCCTTTCCTGTGCCCATTGTAGAGCAGCATGGCAAGCTGAGCTTGTCCTGATGGAGAGGAGGTCAAAGGGGGTAGATCATATGGTCAGCTCTGACCTGCTCTTTCTTAGGTGCTGGGGTACCTGCAAGAAGCTGCTATCAGCTGCCCGGTCCTCAATTACTGCTTGCAAAGCTGTTTCTGCCTTTCTGGTGAAAATGGTTTTGAGTGTGAGCTAGCAGCTGGTTCAGAGTGAACTTGTCATGATGTATCCTACTTGTCTGAAAAGTTTGTTTCCCTTCAATATTCCTGTAGCGTGGAGATGTTTCAAATGAGATGGCCAACAAGGAAGAAAAATCAAAATTTCAGAACTTTACAAACCTCATCTAGTATTGTCATGAAAGATTTATTTTTTTTTTTCCCATAAATGAAGAGACAGACAAGAATATTGAAACCTGGGAAAAATCTACTTGCTGGCTCTGTTGCTTTCTGTGTTCAGTTGCTGGAAAACTCACAGGCAGAACATATGGGGCAAGACCCAATTAGCTGCTCCAGACCTGACAGGCTTTTAGGAGAATCAAACTGCTCAGAAAATGTTCTCATTTAACCACTCTGATCTCAGCAAATGTCACAAGGTTAGATTTGTCCTCGCTGGCTAAGCTGGAAACTTTGCAGACTGAAGGCAAAAAGAGGACAGAAGTAAAAAGCAACTTTGGGTTTGGAGTTTTAAAAAGCTGAAACAAATAATTTCAAACTGACAATAGCTGAGATCTTTCTGCTTTAACTCTTTCCTTGGTTGCCAAGCAGAGGTGCAAATGTTATCCAGCACATTCATGGAATATGTAATCCTTCATTATTTCAGCTATTAGAGACAAAAATAGGTCTATTTTTTTCAGAGTATGTGTGAATATAATTTTATTCCAAGTCATAATTTGCCTGATTTTTCATGTAGAGTTTAAAGAGAATGACAAATAATTTTGCCACTAAAATGTGAAGGCTTTTCACCTCTGAGATATTACATCCTCCCTCTAAAATCTGGACAGGCTACCTCTGCCAAGACAGAACACCAGATTTTTTTAACATGAAATATAAAAAGCAAGTACTTCTCTCTGGCTCCGTTTGTGCAGCAGTTGAATTTTCCAGAGTATTTCAGCCTCAGGCAGATATTTGACATGTAAAATTTCAGTCAAAACTGCTAATGATTGGCAAAGCTAAAAGCAACTGCCAACAGGCCAGTTGTAATAGGAAGTGTCAGACAATTTTAATAATAGATGACCTCAGCAGCCCTGCCCTCTGTTTTATCATTTTGAACACTTTTGTTGTCTAAGGTCTATGATGTATGTGTGTTTCTGTCTGTATTTCTTTCTGGATTTGTATTTTGAATCTGGTGAGATCTTCCTTCAGTTAAGTTTTACTTAACAGAGTTCCATGAGAGTAAAATCTATGAATCTATGAATCTAAATGCCGGGTGCAGGTGTTTGTGCCTACTTGTTCTGCATTTACAACCTCTTTATTTCACTAAATGCTTCCTAGTTTTGTATCATGGAGCAGAGTCCACAGGAAGTGTCCAGTTACCCCCTCTGTAAAATTCATGAGCTTTGAAATGCTTCTACATAACTGCCTCACCTCCCCAGTGAGCAATCCAAGGCTTTTTCAGTGATCATTCCTATGAGCAGCTTTATAAAGTTCCTGAAGATACTCCTTGTCCTCTTTTTGCTGTGCTTTCATATTGCTTGGGGAGGATGGGGTGACTAAATCAAAACATGGTGTGTCAGTTGAGAGTCTGTCTTTTCTAAGAGGCTTGCAATGTTTTTCCATACTTTTTTTTTTTTTCTCTTTTCCCTTATCCAGGCTAACCTTTAATTGGCTTCCCTGAGCCCTTTGATGCAGTGCCACACTGCCAGATCTTTATACTGCATGAGCCATTCAACCCATCATCCTCTGCAAAGAGCCTCAACTGGGATTTGTTAGCACTGACATCCTTGTGCCCATCTGCCTTCCTTCTGTTTGGTTCCTCTAAAATGCCTCTCTCTTTCTCTCTCTCAATATATATATATCTGTTTTAGTTTGTTGGGGGTTGTTTTTTTGTTGTTGTTGTTTTTTTCCAGGCAATCAATTGTATGTCTTTTGGGTTCTGCTATAACTACATGGGTTTTTTTCAGTACAATTATCAATGTTTTCTCAAATCACGCCACTCATCTCAGATAGAAAGTGCTTGCTTGTTCCTATTCTTGCTTTTCCTGCCTCTTTGGACAAGTTCTGATCTCTGTCAATTAGAGCAAGACTTTACCACTCACTTTATGCCTGTATAGTTTCTTTGACAGCCTCTTGGGAAGGACTTTAGCAAAAACTTTTTGCAAGCTTAAATAATTGCAGACTAATTATTGAGAATTGTGTGATTATGCTGCATTTATTATACATTTGAATGACAAATATGACTACACCCTTTTCTCCAGTACATTTGCATCCTCCAAGTCTTTTATGATATTTTTCTATTACCTCACAACTAGATGTAGTTTGACACCTTAAAAAAAATGCCTAACAAAACCTGTGAAGTCTGGGTAAGGGTTTCTTTTTCATATTGGAAGAAGATGCTAAAAATATATTAAGAACAGTACTATCATGTATCCTTGAACTGAGAACCAGCACTGCCTATTTTCATCCCAGAACACAGTTTTGTAGTTGACATACAAAACTTTGAAAAAAAAGGTTTATTATAAAACTATTGACAGATGCCTAGCTGTGGAAATGACATGGTGAGGCAAAAGAAGCATCTTAATGTGCATAACATTTTCTAGCCTGCAGAAATTGCAAAGAAATGCATTTTCCCTAACAATGGGATAAAGAATCATTATAATTTGAAAAGGAGTCTGTCTGACATCATTTGGTTTTATCTTTAATTTGAAAAAAAAAAACAACAAAAAGGGATACTTCTTGAAATAATGAATGTCTCTTCTGTTCTTGGTGTTTATAAACCTGCATCTTTCTAGGAAGCACTGTCAAAGAGAGTCACATGTAGAGTGTTCTGGTGACAAAATGTAAATACCAGAAAGGCTAATTTCATTTCTGAATGGTGGGGTTGGTTCTGTGCATGTGTGTGAAATTGCTACACCTTTAGTTCACTGCTCTGAAATATTAGCAGATGAACCTTTGTCACAGGCTGCCAGAAATTACAGATAAATTTTTCTAGCAGCTAGACTTTTAAGTTACAAGTTTTACTCACAACCACTACTATATTCTAAATTAAAATGTGTCGTGCACAGGAGACACAAAGCCTGAATTCTACCTTAATAGGGATACAAGTTGAACTCATTTTGTGCACACAGTATCTCCCCCTGGTTCCTGACATATGCTGTTCATTTATAAAGACTTCTGATTTCTTTTCAGACATGATCTTTTCTCTGTTAAACTGGAAAATGAAATATGACATTTTAAGAATATCATCAAGATTGCTACTTTCTAAGGAAAAAATATGATGCTGTGTTCTAGTTTAAGGGGTATTTTTTTTTTGCTTGCTGAAAGACAGCCAAAAGCAATGCCTGTATTTTAAGCTATTTTGGAGGTACAGAGATGTAAGTGTTCTTGGAGAGATTTTCTTTCTCCTGTAAGCATTTATCTTTTTTTAGTCATTTTTTTTGATGAAGAACCTCATGAGAGGTTTGTGTTGGTTAGGAAATAAGAACTGTGTCATAATAAACTTCTCAAGAAGACACAGGAGCTTTATACAGATGTCCAGGATTTTTCTTGTTGTTGGTTTGTTTGTTTGTTTGTTTTCTTCCAGTTGATTTAGAAGTTTTGCTCTTGCTCATCTTATTTTCACTTCTTCTCTTTAAGACTTAGGTGCTGCTGTGATCAGTCTAGCTAATGGCTGGCCAGAGAGCCCCAGCTGTTTGATATTTGGCACGTTGTTCTCAGCCTTGGTTTATTATTAGTTGAGGCATGCATTTCCCCTTGCTTTGAGAGACAGGAGAGATGGAAAGAGTCACTAGGGGCCAAAATCATTAACCCAGTTCTGTGCACTGCCCTGCACAGGTCCCAGAGTAACTTAAAAGAACCTCAGGATGATTTAACACATCCCAGCTGTCTGCCCCTGGGCTATTTGCCAAAATCAAGGTTTATTAGTTCGTGCCATTCCATTGATAATGGCTCTGGTACTGAGGCCCCAGGGAGGGAGGCCTACATAGCAGCTGGCTACTCTGGCATCTCTAGCTGCTGATGACCTTCCTTGTACTAGAGATATGCCCAGATGGTGGAGAGAAGGGTTTTCTGCTCTGTGGGAGATCCAAAAGGAATGGAGATGAGCAGAAGAAGCTAGTCATAATGTTATAATTATTGTACTTGTGCTGGAACACTTTATGGCTGTGACCCAGATGTCAAAGGATGCAGAAATGTCTGTCTAAGTCTGCTGAAAGGCTGGAATGCCCACTTTCAGACATATGGGCCTTATTTACCTTTGTGTGATGCACACTCTCCTGATGCTGTTTTAATATCAAGTCTCTCTTAAATTGGTCCATGGAATAATTACTGTACTCAGTGTGATGAAGAAGGGGAATTGGTTTATGACGAAGTCAGGGGTATCCCATTTGGAATTCCTCTAACAGTCATGAAGAGTACTACAGTTATTGCCATTGCTGACCCCTCGATGACTGAGTCAGACTGCCCAAAATAGGCACTTCAGAGAGCTAAGGGTGCTTATATTACAAATATCTAAAACCAATCAGTCAGATTCATAGATGAAAAGGGACGTTGAAACATTATCATGACTTGAAGTTAATGCATGTGGAAATTTTCAAACCCAGTGAAATTTGAGGAGGGGATGGGTGGCCAAAGGAAGCTTTAGTTAATTAAGAGATATTTCAAAAACTTTAGCTAATGAAGAGATGTTTCAATAACTATCATTCTAAATACTTATAACTCAAGTGCAACGTTAGATTCATAAACTTAATGGCTGCAGATCATGGCAATGCTAATGTGAGCTTATATCTTATATTTATTTTATCTTTTCTATTTATTTGTGTTTGAGAACAAATCACAAGTGTAACAATGAAAGAGTAAAAAAAAAATACTGTTTCATAAGCAACATATTCCACTTTTGTCTAGCACACTTTATTGCCCTCTATTCTGGTATGAGTATCTCTAAGAACTGAGGGTGTTGCAGATAATCCAAAGCTGAGGGTATTGAGGGCTATCCAAAGCCAGAGAAGAGATGGTTGCCTAGGTATTTTGGCTCAATTCCATGGTCTTTTAACAATTCCTCCTCTTTTGAATGTAGAAGGTATCATACTTTGGATGGTATTTTCTGTTCTCTTGGTTTATACAACCTTCATCCCATACTCCTCAGTGCAAAATGCTTTTTTCTTTAAGTCACTCATTGTGTCTGATTTTACATCCTTTGTTGCTGTGTCTAAATGCAAGCTCTCTTATCACCAGAGATCGCTTTTCCTCCCTCCCACGTGGCTACCCAGTTCTCAGAGCATACCTGACTGAGACCCCTGTGAACTCACAGATCCTTTTGTTTTGGATGGAGATATGCTGACCATGGCCTGAACTTGCCACTAGTGAAGATATCTTCCATAATGCAGCTTAATGTTTTTTCATGGTCCTGAAGAGCTGTAGTAACTAACACCCTGTATTTCAGTGAGAGCTAAGCAAATAGGAATGATTTAAGTTAATTGAGGTGCTAGATCATTTTAAAGCCAACATCTAATGAAGTATCTTTGTCATAGTGCATTGGAGTTTAATTAAGACAGCTTTTTTTTTATATATATAGACTAGAATATTACTCGCTGCTATCAACTCTGGCTTCTCTTCAGATCATGTTTTATGTAGCATAGTATTTCTCAAGATAGGATTCTTGGTTAATTCTTAACCAATAAACAGTTTATTAATTCACCAAGTACCACTTTATTTCTTATGCACCAGTTAGTTAATCAAATCCAACAGGTATTCTACCCATGCACAGAACATTCAAATATTGTCCTACAAGTTACAGCCATAAACTGTATGGAGGTCAAATAGTTCTGTTAAAGGATAATAAAAAAAATACCAAGATTTCTCACTGCATTCATTTATAGTCAGCAAACCTTTACTACATCTATACTTACTGTCCTTCCAGTATTCTGTGGGTTAAAGATACAATGGTTTTAGGAATTTGGACCCCGTTATTTAAATGATTTGATGTGAATGAAACTGGGAAAATAATACTAGGAACAATAATTTAACATTACACTTTAAGTCTCTCTTATGCCTGCTTGCTCATGCTTCTAAAGGAGAAGCGGGCATGTAGAATAACTTGCTTAAAAGTTAGAAATATCGTCACTAAAGATTTTCCAGCTGATTTCACAGAACAACTTTCTGTCATTTCCAGTAATGACACGAAGAGAAATACATCCCATGCAATAAAGCTCATTGGTATTTTCATCTAAAAATAAACCTGAAGGAGACACAGAACTTCCTCTGGCTTAAGAAGCCCCTGAGCTGCGGAGTGTTGGAGGTTGGGAGATCATTATAATGTTTCGGGATTGTACTGTTCTGGTACTAAACAAAATTAGGAATTTGCTATGAGAGGCAGGTTACTGGGCTAGAAGGATCCTGCCAGAGCCCAGGGTTTTTTTGTGTTTCTGTGAGAACCTGCCCATGCAGGTGATATGCCTTTCTGGACTGTACAGCTTCTTTCCAGTTTTGGCAAGGCTGCTCTTGCTCCTGTGACCCTGGAAAGCCAAGGAGAGTGTTTGTATGCATTCCACAGTTGCAAGGATCCACAGAGTAACTCCAGTTTAATGGCCAGAACTTCTTTCATGATTCATGAGAGAAATGAGCCCCTTTTGTTTTAATTTGGGAAATGACCAATGGAATGTCTGAATTTCTTTTTTTTCTTTTTTCCCCCCCCACCATTATGTCTGAGATCACATTAATATCCAGAAGGTAGTGTTTTACCGTATTTTACACATTGGAGGATTTAACCTATTACAAGGGTTACAATGTATCTCAGTATTAGTCTAGCTTGAGAATTTAAATTTTTCCTGTATCTCCAAATTCTCTGCAGTATTCATTTTCATCTACTTAGCTACTTAAATATTCCAATAACCCTGTTTGTTTTGTTTTTTTTTCTTTCGGTGTCTGTACAAATGCCTCTCAGATTTCTGGTTAGTAACACTTTCCTAGATAGCAAGCAAATAAAAAAAATCCAGTAACAGTTCCTAGGATGTATAGTCATGTTTTATTTATCTGCTTTCTCATCTTCTAGAGCTCTGAGGTGAAAAGTGATCTTGTTTTCAAGGAACGTGGTGAAGCTTTACTTTAGGAAGAGGCCCATTAGGCAAAAAGATTGAACAGCTTCCAATGGAGGGAGCCTAGAGAGGTTGCTTCATCTGACTAGGGCTAGTCTTACTGAATAACCCACTGCAATGAGTCCAAAACTGGAGGAATGGAATGAAGTGCAAAACTGGAGAGGGTTATCCCAAGCAGCATACAGTGAGTGCACAAAGATTTGTGAAAGTCAGCAAATAACAGCTGTGCACATTTTACAATATAGGCACAAAGTATTACATTGCATCTTGCATATGGGCCAGTCCCATATTAAGACTAACTGGTTTGGGAGTTATTAACTGGGGATCAGGTGGCAGTGTGCACAATTTGCAGTCCTGTTACTTTCTTCACGATGGACTTGTGACTGTCCCCGTGTGAGGAAATGATTTATTGATGAGAAGATGGAAGAAGCCCATTGCTCCTACTGTGTGAAGTGGCTCTTGAGTAGTGGGGACTTTGGGAGGATAAGAACTTGGGATATTGTGAGGTGCTATAAACTCGTGAATCCTTCAAAATCCTGGCACTGATCAAAACAGCCTGTGGATAGAGCACAGACAGGCTGTTGTCTGTTCCTCTTTCCCTCTCCTTCAATTCCTTCCCTGCATTATTTTGATTTTTTTTTCTCTACCTTTTTTCTTCTTTCCTATTTTTATGCTTTTCTCCCCCTTCAGTTTTCACCTCCACAATTTTCCACTGCAACAGCAGTGGGGTTTTACACATGGAAGAGCAGCTGATTGTGGATGGAAACTAAGATTAGTTGATTTTTTTTCTGACTTTAGTTTCTTACACATGCAGCTGTCAGCCATGAAAAACTGACAAACTGTCATCAGACTCCCTCAACACCAAGTCCTGAATTTTTCAGCTCGTTCTCAGGTTTGCCTGTCAGATGTTTCTTTACAGAGCTGTTCTAAGGGGCAACTAAATGGATTCATCATGGGCAGGTAGTGTCCAAGAGCCCTTTGAGGTCAAAATGGCCCTGGTGACTGTCCATAAGCAGAAGAGTAATAGAAATAACAATACAGTGACACTAGAGTTCTTCACACAATAGTATTGAAGTTACCTCTTAGGAAGAGAGTGGCATCTACAGCAGTAATATTCTGTCGTATCATTATTATTTGCTATTCTCTCCTATTATTTGCATTGCATTAGAAGCTCTAAACAAGATTGGGGTCCTGTTGTGCCAAGTGCTGCAGGAATAAAAGATGAACCAGGAGTGATTCACCCCATGATTTGCTTGTAAAAAAGACAAGATGGTTTCCTTTAATTTAGTCTTTGTCATGTATATTGCTCTAAATAGAGTGTTTGTCGTGTGATATTGTGGGAAGGGATCAAAAGGAGGCCAGATTTGCTTTTAGTGTTTTCAGCTACAGCATAGTCAGCTCTGAGGAACAGCATATAAAGTTTTGGACTCATCTGCTGTAAACTATTCCTCTGTGCAGACACAGAGCTTCCTTCAAAAAAGCAAAAGTACAATAATACAGCCCTAAAGCTCTGTCAGTGATATATGTCTCGGAAGTAATTTTCAAGTGGCAAGTGTTTTGATGATGCTACAGGGAGTGGGTTTATGGAGTGGGTCTGGCATACACTGTAGAGTTCATATAAATTATTACTTGCTTGATTATTAATGAGAAACTTTCATCTGGATTCTCCCTTACCCTTCATTTTTGTCGAAGTTCCCTTAGAGACTTGGTTTTACTACAGTCCAGGCTCTAGTTCACAGAATATAGCTCTTGCTGAATGGTGTTAAAATGGCTCCCCTGACCAACCAAGAAAGCTGGAGGTTGAGGAGGTGATTTTCTGCCTCTCTTTCATTCACTCCTTTCCACTTCTCCAAAGACACACATGCACATGTGCACATGCACACACGTGCATACACACACACACATGCACACAGAGACAATTTTCTTCACCAAGGTGCCAAGAAGCCTTTATTTATTAATTTACAGCTCTTTTAATACCCTTTTAACTTCAAGGTAATTGGACAAGAATCAGCCCCCTCCTGGGGTGATTTGCTGGGGTGCCACTACACCCATAGTCAAAACATCTTTCTACTGTTTTACAAACAAATGCCAACAAGGTCACAGATGGTAAGAACCTTTGCAATCCCACAGGAAGGAAAATTCCTTGCAGTAATATTTTAACATCCACAAAGATCTGTAATCTTTTGGATAAAGTGAATAAGGAACAGATTTCTCAGCGTGAAAGAACTAGAATGTGGGCCTGGAACTTCCAGATACCTTGTTTTACAAATGAAAAGGGAACTTTTTTCCCCACCCTGTTACTACCCTAAAACTAGCACACTGTGTAAGCCAGAGGTATAAACAGGTTCCAACAGATTAAAATATAAATAGGTGCACAGTAGAATTTAGTGCAGAGGTATAAATCAAGTCAATGTGGAATAGGTGCTGTCTAGAAAGGATTGTTCTGTTGTGATCTCTACCAGTGGCATCAACATGAGCTAAAAATAGTTCCCTCTTCACCTGCTTTTTACTTATTCTGATGCCCTGGACATGTTCTACTGGCCACAGGCAGATGTTCATTGCTCTAAGGCAAGATAATTGTGGTTATGCTGGTCAAATGGAAGAGCTGTCAGATATTTTTTTCACCTGCCTTTGTTTATTGGAATACGTCTGGAAATTTAGCAGACAATCCAGCCTCTATTTTGGAAACCAAGAAGTCTAGAAGTTTAATGATGTCTAAACCAGACAAGGAAATGTACTGGAAGGTGCTAGTGGCTGCCACATTGCTTCATTTCAAGGTCTGTCTCTTTGGGGCTGATAAAGTTGCTCCACAAATGGGTTTCTCCAGATGGATCAACACCAAAATAAATTGGCATGTCTTCTTGGGACATCAGTGATATTGTGCCCTACTGCCACTACCACTTTTGATTTCTTTTTCAAGTGAAGAAGGCTTTTCATATTGAGAGAAACCCTATAATAATCACCAAATGAGTCACTTCCACCAACAGCTTCCAGAAGATGCTAAGATTTGAATGACCAGGGAAAGCAGTGATCCAGCCTTAATCTCTAGTTTGCAGCTGAATATTCATTCCTAATGGCTGATACAGAAAAAGGGAGACTGATGTGAGGATAAAAGCACTAGAAAACCATAGAGTTGTGAGGGAGAACTTTAGATAAAAATAGAAAAAATTTTTAGAATAACTTTTTTTTTTTCTATTGAGGCACTTTCTTAATTTCAAAGAGGAAAAAAGTTACTCTTTCTTTGCTGCTGCCAAGTAATACATATACATATATATTTGTTATGGGGGATGCAGATGCTGTGTTAGATTTGCCCTTTTTCAGGAAAACTTAAAACTCAAATTTTAGAAATCAGCTCTGCGCTCAGTCTAAAAATACTCAGCAATGGTGTTTCTGAAGTACACAATCAAATCTCTAGTCTCCAGAAGTATTTATTTTTTGTCCACAGAAACCAAAGTTTAACGAGCATCATACAATTATTGCCAGCTGCTGCCTGGACTATCCTAATCCTTGCAGTGCACATTGGCAGACAGCTCCATTCCTGGAACCAGATATTGTTTTATCCTTCAACCCTAATAAAAATTAGACTTTTTTTTTCTTAGGTGTAAAATTATCATTCCCAGCCTGTGGGATGAATGTTTTCAATGCTTTTTATTTTGATTAGCTATTTTGTGCTCAGATCATTGTTTTCACCACTCACCATGTCTCTGTATGTTGAGTCAGCAGATCTGAGCCACATGGCTGCAATGTCCATGGTGGAAACCTTCCATGCAAGCAAGCAGGGGCACACAAACAAATCCATGTTTGCACACATGGGTGTTCTTATGCATCCAGAAGAAATACAACTTGGCAGCTGTCATAAAACCCCACAACAATTGGCAGTTTCAGGCAAAACAAATGACACATCCAAGGCCTAATACTCAGAATCATATAGGAGGTTATACCCTTAGAAAGTAATACTGAGTGGATATATAACCTGTGGTAAGAGCTGGTGGAAATGTGGTGGTAACAGTATTGGTGATGAAGTGCAGTGCTCAAAAGCACAGTTGGCAGGAGTAATGCATCCATGGTAGAGAAATAATGTGGGAAAAAAAAAAAGGTAATTGAGACAGCAACCATTGTCTAAGAAGGAAAGAAGGATGCTTCTCAAAGATTATGTGGCTATTTTTAAAGATGATGAAGTTGCTCCTGCGCTCCCAAAATTGACTATAATAAAAGCAATTGTTTTACACTACATTCTGTTTTAGAATATAATTATCCTTAACGTCATTTTATTGTTTTTCTGTTTTTTTCAAGACTGAAATATTTCATATGAAACATTTTGTTCTTCCTGTATTCTATATGAGAGAAAAAGGAACTTTAAAAATTACTGTAAGTGTTCAAGATATTTTTTCTTCTCACCTCTCTGGCTGCAAATTCCAGATAATTGTTCTTCAGACATTTTTGTTGTTCTCCACCATGCCAGTTTCTTGCTAGATGAATCAGGAATTTGCAAAATTTAGGCAGAACGTGCCTTATGTCTTGAAAATATTGATGTTCAGTGCTTTTTACTTTCTTGTACAAAGATAAGAATAGTCAAGACTTATGTACAGTATTCAAAGGGACTCAATATTGATCAGTGTGTGCTTTTCCATTCTTGAAGTTCTTTATCATCTCTGATTACTTTTAATGATTTCATTTAGTAATTACTTATTAATGTTTTTCAAATGTAAACTTGCTGTCTTCTGCCAAGTTGGTTTTTATAATTCCAAGAGATCATAAGCCCTTACTTAGCTGCATAAATATCTCTATAGATCCCTTTAAAAAATAATGCTATGATCATTGAAAACATAAAATACTGTTCAGCTCTTCAGATGTATATCATATAAATTTAATGTATCTCTGTGTTTAGTGTACCATATTCATGTCTACAATATCTCAATAATCATCTATCCAGATGGACCTATTAAAAAACCATATATGGACAGGGTTGATTTACTTTTCTTTTTTTTTCATGTAATCCTGCATAACTCTATGAGTATCTTTGGTTCTGAAGACCAATATCTTTGGTTCTGAAGACCAATAAACTTAGCAGTTAGTTTAACCAGGGTTGTCTCCGGCTCTAACTCTGGTGTCATGGTCCTGCTCCAAATAGGCATTATGCCAGGACATGGAGCAGACTGCAGTGGTGGTGCTGATGGATGATCATCTCCTGCCTCTAGACAAGAGCTATATATCCAACTTTTATTATTGTACCACCTGGTAGCATTAATACGGTTAAACTTGGGATTTTTCTGGATCCTATCACAGATGTGGCAAATTTATTGACTTTCCTTTCCAGTGACTTTATCAGTTTCTTTTTCTCTGCATCTCAAGAGTCCAGATCAGTATTTCCTTTGGACATCACATCCACAGGATCTTTTCATGGTTTGTCAGCAGTATGCAGGTGGCATGTGTCAGTTTCTCTGTAAATTCAAGTACCACCAGTTTCTTCAAGGGTCTGAACAAGGTCTTCACTGTTCAGAAATCCAGCTGAATTTTCCATCACTGGAAAACATAGTTTTTAGTGTTCAGACAATGCTTGTCCTTTCCAGTATGCTCTACAAATGTTGCCTGTGCATCCTCTTAGTGCTCATGTGACCTATGAAAGCATTTCATTCTCAATTTAACACACTGGGAAAGTGAAGGAACTTAAGAGGACAGAGAAAGTAAACCTGGTCTTGTTATTGACCTTTGTAGGCTTTGGATGAGTGCCTCTAAGATATGGAATTAGATTTCAAGAATTATTGACTGATTCCTCTTCAATATACCTCAGCACAGTCACCTTTTGGAGGCACCGAGTCCCAGCACACCTGGAAGGACATTTCATGAACGTTGGCCCCCAGCACTCTGCTCTCATAGATTGATTCCTGTTGTAAAAGAAACTGATGACAAAGCCATGTACTTATTTAGCACAGGCAAAGTTACTTACAAAGTCACTTTTCCTTTGATGTGGCAGGAATTAGTGGCAAATAATTTTATTCCACTTAAATCACAAACCTGCCTTGATTGGCATGCAACCTGAAAGGCCTCCATCCCAGCTCCTTTTCAAGGCCATGTTTGCAGTGTTTGTGCACAGGAGTTTGCTCATTGCCATCCCTCTTTGAATAGTTTTTGTCTGTATCTGCAACACTGCCAAAGGAATATTCAGAAAACTACCTTATTGACAACCTGCCATCTCTGCTTTGGTAGGAGCACATGTGTGTGATTTGGGCAGAATTTGCTGTTGTTTCAGCTCACTACATCCATAAGATGAAATGTAGCTAGTAGTTGTCTTAAAGAGAACAACAATTGTTAAATACAGCTTGTGGTAGCAGTTGCCAGATGACATTGTTTTTCCTTGGCTGTCACATGGTGCCTGAAAGATGCATACAGGAGGGTGAGAACATGGCCTTCTGTCCATCCTCTTGCACATTTTCACCTGCTCCATCCTTGCCCAAGAATGCTATGGGTCTACTATGGAAATTGGATTTAATATGAAATTTAATATCTGGCTAGGACTGGTTGATCATACATTTGTCCAGATGAGTGGACAAGATGCTTGCCTCAGCACCTGGAAAGATTTCTCTGATGCAGTGCCAGTTTTCCCCTGATCCTAGGGGAGGACTGGGATGACACAGTGCATTGGGTACTATTGTGATGCTCTGCTTTGTTTTCCTTGGAGCTCTGTGGGCCACTTCAGCAGTGCATAGTAATGATGGACTTCCACCTGCAGCAGCAGAGTGATGTGCAGGATGGCCTGCTGGGACTGTCAGAAGTCTGACTTTTAAAAATGAGATCAAGCAAATTAGCATAGCCTAAGGACTTCTTTGAATTGTATGTTACCCTTTCACCTCTAACTTTATCTCCCAGCATTCTCTATCCATGAATATTTAATATGGTCATCACTGTATCCTGTGGAATAAATGACAGGCTCTGAGTTTCAAAAGCAGTGCATATACATCAATATTGAAAAAAAAAAAAATCACACCAAGAGCCCATCCTTTTTCATAAGCCCACTTATTGAAAAATAATTTTAAAAAAGTAGCATAGTATCATGAATTTTCATTAATATTAGTCTTCAGTAAGCCTAAAGCCACCCCTTGCTTGCTGTGTGCTTGCTATGCTGCTTGTGCAGAACTGCCTGAAAATGTTAAAGGCTCAGTTGTTGATATGAAGTCAGTATGTGGAAAGCAGGGAGAGTGCAGCCAAGGTAGATACAAGCTCCATTGGAACAGAGTTTCTGAATCCTGTGTTGTCATTCCCAGAGAAATTATGGATGCTTCACAGGAGTAATAATGCTGGTTTTCAGCCACAACAGATAGTGCTTTACACCTCCATAAAGCTATAAAAATGTGACCTAATCCTCACTAGTAAGTATTCTTGTACCTATTTTGTAGATGCAGAAATTAAGATACAGAAATGTCATCAGTCTTCTAGAGGGTCACATAGCATCTCAGCAGCAGGTTTAGGATGAAGAAACAGACCTCTTTGGTCACATTCCCTTGATCATGCTGCCTTGTAGCAAATGTAGCTCAAATTTCCTAAAAAACAATATATGGATACAAAATCCTAGAGAAGGGCTTGTTTTGTTCTTTGGTTCTTCAAAATAAACAAACTTCCAAGCTATCAAATCCCATGTTTACATGTATAATTAAATTTCCAGTTGCTAGCCAGAGAACTCAGCAGAAAACGTGTAGAACACCAAAGTAACCTCCTTCTTTTAAATAATTGATGATGCCAAATAGCAGCAGTGTTATGGCAACAAAGAGATCGGTCTCTGAAAATATTTTATTCATTATGCCTCAAGAAACCCAAAGCCTCCTTTTTAACGAAAGCAAATTTTCAGAAGCTGGCTCTCAGTTCATCTGAAACATCTGCTTATTACAAATCTTGGTGTTATAGCACTGTGTGCTCCCCAGTAAATCTTTCAGCTTTAAATAATATGTATGGAAGCCTTGGCAAAGAGATCAGGAAGAAGAAGAGTAACGTTTGCCAAATGTGCGCTTTACTTTATGGGGCTGTGATATATTTTAATAATACATGGGTTGAAGAGGATCTACTAATCCAATTAAATAAAAAGACAAGAAAGAAATAATTCCAAGCTTCAAAAAGACCCCATTTTGCGCAGCTGGAACTTTATATTCCAGGGTAAATGGTTAGAAGTCTTGGCTAACTGTGCTTCTGTAAAACAGCCAGAAATGGATCTTTCTCTGTACTCTTTGTAAATCAAGGTCACTTATGTGAGAAGGCTGTGTTGTGATAAATCTGTCTGACAATTAGATGGAGAGGGCATATTGATGTTAAATTCTATTCTTTGTACACACTGGTCAGAAGGCAGTGTAAACACCACAGTAGCATTATGAAACAGAAAATTGCATTCCAAATAATAACAGATATTCACGGTGCATGGTTTTACACTTCAATGTGCTGTGTTTTACTCAGTCATATTAATAGTTTAAATTATATAACACTGCCTTCGTTATGTTTAGTGGGTTTTTTTTTCCACTGAAAATGCACCTTCCTCCCCCTCTCTCTTCCCTGTTGCTCTGCCTTTTCCTTTTCCGTTTTTCCTTTTCCCTTTTTTTTTTTTAAAGTGATGCTTGGGGAAAAAAAAAAAAAAAGAAATAGCCTAAAGCAAAACTGTCTGTGCAAGAAAATAGCAACAAGTAGTTTCAAGATTCATAAGCCATGATTTTATGTTATATATTTACAGATTCAATTTGTGTACCAGGCTTTGATCCAAGCCTTAGCATGATGACTGGAATCACTCCGATTAACCCAATGATACCAGGCATGGGTTTAGTGCCACCACCACCACCAACAGATGTGCCTGTAGTCAAAGAAATAATTCACTGCAAAAGCTGCACACTCTTTCCTCCAAACCCAAGTAAGTGGATCTGATGAAAGAATAATATTTTACTGAATATATTTCATGAAGTATTTTTTTATGTAATAAAAACGATGTTTTTTAGAGTATAGGCAAGTATGGTGTTTTCTTCTAAGGTCTACTCTGTGTGTAAAGCATGGTATGGGATCAGAGCATAATTATTAAGCTCTGTAAGGTCATGTACAAAAACTTACTGTGGACAAAAAAGAAAAATAATTACTTATCTCTAACAGAGCATGAAGATCTACACTTCTCATAGTAAAAATCTGTCTTTCCTGCAGATCTGAGTGTCACAAAATTAAACGTGATCATCTCCATGCTCCCCTTCAGGTTCCTGCAGTTAGATGGGACCAACCTGTGTCCCTGAACACAGCAGCTTGCACTCAAAGACTGACAAGCTCCAGTTCCTTGGAGGGAGATGGAGGGCAGGAGGGATTACAGATTCTCTCTTTCCATTTTGGGGGCAACGGAATGTCAGATGAGAGAGCAGGGACCAGGCTTCCTTCTACCCTTTCAGGGACTGCATGTAAAGGAAAACTCTTTCCACTTAGCCACCACTTCAGGTACAAAACCTGATTTGTGTATGTTAGCCTCACGAATTTATTATCAGAGACATCAGATAAGGGCTTTCACTACCACTCTGAAGACAAAAGAGAAAGTTAAGCAACTACTCTGGTGCTCTGGATTTGCAGCCATACCCAGGTCATGGTTAATCAAACTTGTTATGTGTGTGATTTTGTATGTATGTGTATATTTTAAGGTTGTTACCCCATTTACCAGGTTAAATGGCCAAAAAAATAGGTCATATAAATCAGATTCCTTCTTAGACCATTATTTGTAGAGGAATGGTCGAGGAATCTACATATAAACAAGGTGAAGTGGTATGATGGAATATAGTTTTTATACAGCCTTCAAAAATTTAATAGCTTTGTGATTTAAGTGTGTGTGTGTATATATATATACATAAAAATAACATTTCTAGCCACTCCACCTCATGAGCTCTTGTAAACAGCGAGGTTATCCCCTTCCTGTGTGCTGCCGTTCCCTCCATTATCTGGCAACAAGACAAAACAGATAACCAGAAGAGCATTTTCATCATGCTGTCATTTCATTGTGTTTCCCACATTGTTTTTTCTGTTTGCTGTGCTCCTGTACTCTGAAACAGAAATGAAATTATGCTAAGACCAGGGAAGAGTGTCCTGCCCAAGTCCCCAGGGTGTACACAGCAGGGACTTGCTTGCAGAGGGCCCACACACTTGGTCAAGTGTGGTGATGAGTATGAGCCAGAGATGGTGAAGTTCAGGCTTTGAATCAGTTGTAGAAACTCCACTGCTTTGAAACAGAATATTTTGTATTTTTATGTGAATGTGTAGTAAGAAATATCCTTTTAGACATTAGTGATTGTCTTGGAGAACAACCCACAGTGAAAGGATTTAATCTCTGAAAGACCACCTCAAATATGAATAGGTCTAGATGCAGGTAATCTGTTTTGGACAATCTCTGCCATATTCAACTACTTTTCTTCTCCCTCCTGCCTCCATGCTATGTCAAGTAACTGTTGCTGCCAAGACCTGATTAGTAGAATGAAAAGAGCAAATGGATCAAAAGACAAATTTTGTATTCCAATGTGATTTCTGTTTTGACTTAGATCTTCCACCACCTTCAACAAGAGAGAGACCTCCTGGGTGTAAAACAGTGTTTGTTGGAGGATTACCAGAAAATGCAACGGAGGAAATTATTCAGGAAGTCTTTGAGCAGTGTGGAGATATAACAGCAATTCGGAAAAGCAAGAAGAATTTTTGTCACATTCGTTTCGCAGAGGAGTTCATGGTTGATAAAGCCATTTACCTTTCTGGTACTTCACATTCTTTAATGGATTTTCCTTGCTTCTCATTTGTGTTTTGTGATGCTAATGTTTGCTTTTTTTCTTAGCTTTTATCTCAGCAAGTCTTTCTTGAGCTTGGCAGCTGTACCTTGGAGTGGCAAGGGGCAATTCTACATGTCTCTGTGTCTCCCAAGATGTGTGCAAGGTGTTGTATGTTGCTTACCTGGGAGCAATTTACTGCCATCCCACAACAATGCAACAGATCCTGAAAATTCACTACAGAACAATCCTATTTTCTATTTACCCAGGTTTATATCGTTTTGCTCACAGGTTATGGAAAGAGAGGAGGGCATTAGGCCAGAAATGCTCCAGAAATGCTGCTGTTTTCCAGTTCCAGTTTCTCTGCTAGGCTAGCTATTTCATTGTCATGTTTTTATAGATTTACAGTTCAGCCTGAGTAAAGTCTGCCTTCATGCTTCTGTGTGTGTATTCAGCTACTGCATGGGTTAGATTCTGAGCCCCATCTGTAGGCTACGTCTATTGCCTTCCAGGGGAAAGAATGTCATAGAAAATTGAGTGTAAAATTTCAGAATATCTTTTCTTTTCCAACAAAGGAAAAGCCATTAAAAAAAGCTTCTAAGTCATAGGGGAAAAAGAAAAAAAAAAAAAAAAAGTGAGAGAGGGGAGAAAAAAAGGCAAAAAGCAATTCTTTTATTGATGATTCTTCTGAATCTCTTTATTGTCTAGTGGCCAGCCCAGCCCTAACCCTTGACAACAGATCAGGCTTCACTGACTGTCAGTGCCCTCTTAAGGTTACAGGCTTCTTCCTATGAGAATCAGCTTTCTAACTGAGCCCTTCTTCATCTTTCTGATCTGGACCCCATCCCCTGCATGTATTAGTTTCCACAGGCTCACTCATCTCTCTTTCTGAACCCTGGGGAGACCCACAAGCATTGTCTTGCCCCACAAGTGTAGTGCAATACTTTTACCCCACATGCAGTGTATACTTAAATAAATGAGAGCCAGGAATGACTTCTAAGCTGGCACAGACTGGCTTACAGCAACACACCTTGTGTAGAGTGATCTTGAAGGGATTCAGTGGGACTCTCCAAAATGGTGCCTGGGAGGCAGATAATGATTAGGGATACCTTGCTTGAGCTCCCACCCCAGCCATCTTCTGTTTATCACTAAGGACATAAATTTAATGTCTTGTAAGTGTCCATAGGAAGCTCAGACAGGTAGAAATAAGTGGTGTCTCAAATCACCATCAACTACATCTTAAAATGAAAGAAAACATCTTAAGTTTTGAAATATGTACTCGGGAAAATCCTAGCACTATTGTTTCACAATTTTTTTTATGTTTGGGATTGTAGTTGGGGTTTTTTCTAACTTGGCTTCTTGCTTTAACCATCTCTTTGAAAAGCTACAGAAAACATTGAGTTTTATGAGATCTATATAAAGATTTCATTGAATATCTCTGTATTTTCATGTTTCTTACAGATATATATTCTTTTTTCTTTGACTTTTTTTTTCTTATTTTCACTTAATTTCTTTTTCCCTCCTCATCTTGTCTTCCCAGTTTCCACCCTTCCTGTTTATTGGTTTGTTCACATTACTTCCATAATGGAACATATTACAGCTATCACAGTAGTAAGAAGCAGTAACACATTTTCCAGCTTCCAATTTCTGTCTAGAGGCACCATCTCCACAAGTAACAGAGCAGAGGCAGGGCACACCATATTCAGTAGGAGCTGGTATTACTGCATATGATAAATACATAGCAAGAAAGAGAGAAAAGAAAAGCCACAGAAACATACAGGCTGCCATCCTGGGCAGTTGACTGCACCCTTTACTTCACTCAAAGTAATAATTTTATATACCTTAAATTTAAGAGGACCAGATTTGATGATAAGGGCTAGGAAATTCCTTGTCCTGTCATATATCCTAGTTCATAGTGCACATTCAGAATAAGGGAAACAAGCAGAGATGGAGGTGGCTGATTCCCTTCCTCATCCTCAATTTTTTGCTAGTTTATTTACCAAGTTCCTGATCCATCCTATCTTCTTCTGTTGCCTTTTGTCACAATCTCATTGTTGTCTGCACTTCTTTTTACCTCTGCAGCCTCCCTCCCCACCTGTCATTTCCTCTACACCTTTTATTTCTTCTAAAGTGTGATATTTTGTATGTCTGACTATAACAGGGAAAGAACTGGTGGATCTGAAAGAGAGGAGGATGAAAAGCAGAAGCATGCTGTAGCCAAGTTGCACTTATTTTTACCACCAGTGCTGAACTGTGCAGATGAAATAGAGAGCACTTTCCACCACCTCCACAGAGCAGGGAGGTCCAGCATTAGGCAGGGGCATGGGGTTTTTTGTACTGAAATATTGGGAGATTTTAATGAGTCTTTATTCCATTTTCAAACATAATGCATTCTGAAATGGTGGGGATAAAGCATATTGTGAAGGCATTTTCCTCATAAGAGACAAAAGAGAAGTACAAATGGAGTTTGTGGCTAATATGCATGTTATATTACAGGAAAGCCATGCCTTTGATATCTGTAATATAATGATAATTTTGTTTACCTAATCAGTTTTATCTCTCTACCCCATCTAATCTCATCAAACGTTGTGCTTATCCTGTGCTTACAATCAGAATAGTGCAAGTGATTACAAAATCTATCAAGTAGTTTAATTACTGAATTTGTTTCTATTCCCAAGTAAACACATATGAAAAGGAGACTGGGAGGTGGGTAGAAGACTGTGATAAAAAAAGTTGGCTTGAGGCAAGGTGGTTTTCATTTAGACCTGAAAGTTAAATTTTTATCTCCTGGGGAAAAGACTTTCTAAAATCAATATAGTAACCCATGAGAAAGCTCTTTCTCCAAACAGTAAGCACTTTACCCTTGTGGTTATTCAGCAACTCCTACAAATATTGATGGCCATTTATTTGAAAATATAGGACAAACAGGTGGCTTGAGGCAGACCTGTTTATACCTCAAACGCCTGTGTATGCATTTTTACTGTACTGATATTTTCCCCTGTGGGTTTCCATTTAGTACTGTGTACTGGTTTGATTTTATGTTCCTGCTGATCATCATCAACACTCTGATCTAGATCCCCAGTTAGAAAGCAGCTATTGGCCGTTCCCCAATGTAGCACCACTCAAAGGTAAGTCAAGCCACAGAGTTTTGACTAGACCTGTGATATGGAAATGCTGCATTTGATTTTTATTTAGCACCCTCATTAATTTTTCCTACCGCTGCTCCTTGAAAGTGAGGATCTTGGCAAGTTCCCAAAGTCCTTTCCTCTGCTATTGTGTGTAAAAGTGAAATGAAAAGTGACAACCTAGGCATGCAGTTATTGCTAGCTGCAGTCCTGAGCAAAGACATGGAAAAAGGTGTTTGTGAGGGCAAGTCATTGCCTGTGCAGAAAGGGGAGGCAATGGCAGGTTCTCTTTTACACTCAAATACCCTCCAACATCGATAAGAAGATATGGTATTGGAAAAAAACAAGCCTCCCAGCTGCCCCACATCTCAAATTTGCCAACCCACATGGGTGCTGAGTATCCTATATACAAAATGGGACCTGCCAGTTTTGCACCCCTTGCTATATGGCATCTTGCTGGCTATCAACCCATCAAGGGGTCTGTTCTTCACTGGACAGGCCTGTAGTGTCTGCAAATCATGATTAGGAGTGCAAGAAGCTATGCCAAAAGTGTTTGCTGTTTTTATTAAGGGAAAGATGCCAAGACCTGAGCAACCTGATCTAACTTTGAAGCTGCCTCTGCTCTGAGAGGGGGACTGGAATAGGTGACATCCAAGGTCCCCTCTGGAGCAGGTTATTCTAATTTTCTCTGCTGGTGGAAACCACCAGAATAATAAATAATTAAATAAGCAGTTAGATTTTTATAGTGTGTTTAATGAGTAATGTCAAAAAGCTGTTTAATCTGGAGGCATTTAAACTGGTTACCTGAAGGCAACTATTTAGTCCAGTACTACTGGTACTGGGTTTTTAACTGCAATTTGCACTGTTCAGTATTGGTTTGTGGTTTATTTCCATTATCCCCCTTTACTTCAAAAATGAGGGCCACTTAAATAACAGCCTGCTGTGCTGATGCACATTCAACCTGTAGGGCACAGTCTTTTTCATTAGTTCTTTATTCAGATTAAGTGGAGCTTTGAGATCCAAAAGAGTCTTGTGCGTTGTTTCTCAGTCTGTCCATGCCCAGTGAACTCCTGCCAACACAGGAGAAAGATGGGATGAGAAGAAGAGAGCTTGTGTCTTCCTGGAAAGCACAGCCCAATTGGGAGATCTAATTTTAGGTTCACAAGACCTGGCACCTTGGCAGTGTCCTTTCACATTGCTGATAATGCCATTTTGGCATCGAGCAATCACTGTTTGAGGAATGCAGCTGGCAAGTTGAACTGGGGGAGGGTTAACATTTGTCACCATTATCAGGGTAGCTGTACCACTGACCCCTTTTGGCTGACCCTTTTGTGCCTACACCTCTGTGGATAAAACCACATAATTACCCCCTTATTAGTTCAGAGCCCAGCTCTGAAAGGTCACCCACACTCTTCGTCTATTATATCTCACTGAATATGGTGTATCTGTAACTCTTCCCTTCAACACCCTGTGGCTTGAGCTACATATATAACCACAAACAGCCTTGTGAGAAAAAAGTAGTGTTTAGTCCTCTGAGCAGGAGAAAACAGAGCAAAATAAAAGGAGATTTAAAATAACAAAAAAATCCTCTTATTTACCTCTTTTGCAATATTTAGTTCTACTTCATCCCAAGCTTGTGATCCTTGTAGACCAGATATGGTAGGTTTGTGGAAGTTTTTGATGCTTTCTTGCTTTGAAGAACCTCTGAAACACTTATCTTAAATTTTTTTGTCTGTTTAGTTTAATAAAAGAAAGTCATACCTCTTCCTCACTAACAGGCTACTTAGATAAACTCCACAGATGTTTGAAAGGAAAATGTTGAATCCAAAGTCATCTGGATTGGGTTTTTTTTGAAGAATGAGTACATATATTTAATGCCTTTGAAGCTATTATTTCATGTGTGCTGCAGTACAGACAGTCCCTTGTATTTATTCAGCAGGATGTTTTTCCAGCAGTAAAACAGAGTATGCCCAGATACACATTTTTTGCAAAGATGCTCCTAATCTACTACACAAGTCCTAGCTTTGCTGCCCCTGGAGAGAGTTCAAACTGAGTTTAACTCAATTTTGGTGGCGAGGTACTGAAACTCTTCAAAGCAGAGACAAAACACGAGACTGAAGGGTGGGTTCTCTTGGATTGCTGTTCAAAAGCATCAAGCACCATTTCTCCTGATATTTTGAACTGCCATTTGGAGTTTCCTGCCCCTGGAGTTATTGTGCAGTGGTTGAAGCAGTGTTTTTTCTGAAGACCCTCCTGCATGCCAGCACTGAACAGAATCCATATCTGCAGCATTCTGTGACTTGAGAAGGCTCTGCTGGGCTTCCTCTGCTATTGAGGCTACTGAAGCAGGTTGGCATGGAGAAATTACAGCTGGCCCTGTGCAGAATAATGAATTTTATCTGCATCTGAAGGCTCAGTTTGCAGCTTTCTATATAGTGTTTTCTCACACTTTCTCTGAATCAGCATTTTAAAAGTTGAGCTGCTCTGCAAGTATCTTTCAACCTTAGAAATAAAACTTAAATAAAGATAGGTGCCCAGCATATGCTCTTCCTCAGTATTGTCACGAACAGATTCTTTTATGCTTTGGCATGATTTGTTCGTCCCCTGAGAGCAGCCAAGGGTTTTAGTTCAGAGCAAGCCCTGTTATACTGCTGTGTAGCCTCTGACTTAAAACCTTTGCAATCTGCTGGTTTTAGCATGTGGATACAGTAACCAGATTAAGAATATGTAGAACAACACTAAAGTTCAGGCACAACAAGAAGTTTCAGCAATTGTTCTGAAAGGGTTCTTGAAAATATCTGATAAATCCACCTGCACTTTTAAAATTACTTTTAAGAATGCAGAGCTCTGTTCATTTGTAGGTAGTTTGTATTCGTCATCAGATTATTTCCAGTGGGGAACTGGGAAGTAGTGTTTGCAATTTTAAAGCCTCAAAATTTGAGATCTAGCATCACTGCAGCTATGACACCACCATCTTTGTGGCACAGGAATTTATGCAGCACAATTTTCTCACTCATCTGGAGTCGTGACTTTTATGAAATTCAGCATTTCCCCAACTTCCAGTTGCTTTGGCAGGCTGGAGAAAAGCTCCAAACTGTACATGATTGCAACAGGATCAGGGGAAGAAGGACTCTACATTCAGACCAAAACAGATCCTTTTTTAGTAGTTGTTTTTTATTTAGCTAGACTTTTGCACTGATTAAGTTTGCTAATATCAAGCTGAAAAATTAGATATTTTGAGAGACTTCTAAAGAGATGTAGAATCTCTACCCTGGCTTTTCATCACATCTACTCTGCTGACAGGTGCTAATGAAAATTGTGAGGAAAAATTAGTGGATACCCGTTTATCTTCCTGTGAAAACACAATGATAAGTAGATAAGTGGGAACCAGTTAATGTGTATTTTGATTTAGCTGAACTTGGGGAGGGAGAAAAGAAAAAAAAGAGCAAAGAAGTCCTGCAACAGTTAGTTCTGCTTGTTGATTTCAGGTTACCGCATGAGATTAGGATCTAGCACGGACAAAAAGGATTCAGGTCGCCTTCATGTTGATTTTGCTCAGGCAAGAGATGACTTTTATGAATGGGAATGTAAACAAAGAATGCTGGCCAGAGAAGAACGCCACAGGCGCAAAATGGAAGAAGACAGACTGCGCCCTCCTTCTCCCCCAGCAATAATGCATTATTCTGAACATGAAGCTGCTTTGCTGGCTGAAAAATTGAAAGGTAAGCAGCATTTGATACTTGTCAGTATATTGCTCCTTAAAAGCAGGAGCCACCCAGAAGTCAGAGCAGGGGAGCTGATTTATCTCTGATTTATTTCGTTACTTGCTCTGTTAGCTTTCCCCCTATTCCTCTGCTATTTCTGTGCCAATGGTAATGATACTCACCTACCTGCTAAAAATATATCATGTCTGTCCATCTACCCATGCTTTAACAGATAAAACGCAACCTTCAGATTACCACAGTGTTGGGTTTTTCTGTTCAGTCACTGTCATAATTTACCTTGGAAATGCTCTCATAATAAGACAACCTGTTACAAACATACTTCATATGAAAGGCCTGGTTCTTAAAATGTCTTTATTCCTTGACTAATAAGTTCCTACATCACCTGTATGCAACTGTCCCTATTCCTGGCATTTAATAGCCCTCGTGAGCTTCCTTTTCAAGTGCCTCCCACATGCAGTGCTACAACTTATCTCTGGCACAAACCATCCATTTATTCCTTTCCTCTTTAGGGTTAGAATTATTTGCACAAGATACTGTCGGTTTGCTGTGTGTTTACTTACATGTGAGTTTTTTCTATGTCCACTTACCAAGTTAACATTTTTCAAGGGTGCAGTTTGAAGATTCCTGGCTTTAACAATAAATGTAGTAAGTAAGAAGCAAATGAAATAGAATTATTCATTGTAAAGAAATTAAGAAAAAAAAAAAGATATATCAAACAACTCTTCAAACCCCTTGGAGTTGTATTTGTTTTCATTAAGTGTTTGGCAATTGTATTTGACATTCTTTCCCCACGTGGTGGCCAAGCACATTACTGTGTGCCAGGTCACAAGAAACTGTGATTCTTGCCACTGTTTCAGAATTATCCAGATTAGATTTAGGATATCTAACTGTCAACACACTGTCCTCTGTTCTAACTATGAAATATGTTTGGGAAGCTAGAGAAGGGCAGTGCAAAGTATTTCATCCTTGGAGCACGGAGCAGAGATGCACCCTACTGCCTCTTTGAGTACTACATTGGTTGCTGTTTGTTGTCACTGTTACCTCACCTTATTATTAGTTTGTCTGATATTCTCACCACATACACTCATCTCTTAAATAATTCATTAAGTAACTGGGAGCTTGGTAAGTTAATCCAGATGGATTGATAGAGCAGGGGAAAATGAGGAAACAGGCTGAAATATAAGAGTTTTTAATTCTTACCTAGCTTCCAATCCAGCTCCTCTAGAAGTTATATACAATACAATAGAGTTTTAGATCCATCTGTTCAAAGAATCTATCTTCAGTTGAATATTTTAGGAGTTAACCTTTTATAGGGAAGTTTTCCTTTATGTATCAAGGCCTAGAGGTTTCTTGAACTAAGCCAGAAAATATAAGAAGTCTGGACAATTTCTTCCATATGGCTGGCCATTGCCTGGGGCAACTGAATGTGGGTTTTTGCAAGATGTTTAAGATGTCTGTATTTAGAAGGGTTTTAATTTTCATTCTAGCAAGTTTCCATACCTAATTAAAACTTATTCCAAGCATTTAGATCTTTGCTTCTCCTGAGGGACATTTGACCAGAGCTTGACATCTATGAACAAGTTTAATATAGAAATCCTCTGAGTGCAATATATGCTAACACCATATGCATTACTATTTCTCTGGAAATACACTTTCAGAAATATACAGAAGTAAATATAACAAATTAAGAAACAAGAATGGTACATTTATTTTTTATTGGTTAAAAAAAATAATGAAAATCTAGAAAAGGAACATACTGCTATTTTATAAACTTTGATAATTACCAATTGCAATGTAGCGAGATTAGTGGCACCAGCCCTGGATCTAGATAGATTGTTGGGGATGGAGAATGCAAAGATGCAAAGAAACACCCTCTCTTCTCACTGGCCATGAGTTGTCTCCTGTACTAGTTACTATAGAAAGAAGAGGTTGGGCTCAGTCATTATACTGTTCTGCTCTACTTTTCTTGTGGCATCATAACTAGTATCTATAAGGCATGATGGGCAAAATGGATTCACCACACGAGCCTCTTGTGACATCCTAAAAAAAAGAAGTAAAACAACATTAAAGAAACTAACTCTGGCAAAGGGCAGTTCATATCATCATACATTCACAACTTAAGTGTGGTGTTTGGTGAAGCTAAGAGAAGATATATAGATGTACACACACACACATTGTATATATATATTTTATATATAACTTAGCATCAAAATATCAGGTCTCTGGCTACCACCAGAAAAGAAAGACCAAACTATATCTGCTCTTGGCAACATTTACCTTGAAAGACTGTTTTTTGAGCAGATGCTTTGCTGTTGCTTTCTTAAGAAAAGTCATGACCTCCCCATGGCACCCACTTCAAAAGACTCCCGAGCTCTGTTGCCAGCTCATGAGACAGAGCTGCAGGTACCCAACGTGCAGGCTCCTGCAGTGCCTCCAGAACTTCACTGAGCAACACTAGCTGAAAAGTGAGCCAAAATAGCTAAACATCTGTCATCCCAAGATACTGCTTTGCAATCACAGATGTAGACAACTTGGTCTGCATCCAAGCAACTTTTGTTGTCAGAATAACCTTGGAAATTCCTGACAGTAAGGAAATGTGATGGTGAACAGAGATGAACTAGGCTCATAAGCCAGCCCTCTGTTGTGGTCTAGATATTTATTGAGTCTATAACAGAGGGGACAATATCTTTTTTCACCTTCTGCAAACTGCAGAAGACTTTAAAAAATCATTGTTTTTATGTACCAGACTTGGCTGGAAACTCTCACCCCAGTGTTGTCAGCATATTTCTATTCCTCCCATGTGCTGAAGTCACCTGGTACAGCAGTAAGTGTCATAGAGGAGAGTGGGTGAGACAGTACAGAGGATCTTTTATACCAATTGGAAACAAAAGCTCATTACACAATTTCAGCCTGGTAGCCTTTACTGATATGGAGCTTCATAGAAAAAAAAAAAAAAAGGAATGGTTTCTCAAAATGCACTTCTGGTGACTGGGAACTCACTGCAGATGATGTCTTGCATACCTGCAAAAGCATGTGGGTTTATTTGCTCTCCATTCCCAGCTCTCTGAACTATCCCAAATCTCTTCATAAATACAATGAACTTGATTTGAATGCTTGATTTTTGCAGAAATAAGAAAAATCCAACAAACTGTGAACCAGTGCAGTTTTTTAGCACTTTCCATTTTACACTGTGGCAGGCAGTACCATTTTATGGGCACCTTCTTTTCCATTTTCCTTTCCCTTTCCTTTTCCCTTTTCCTCTTTTCCCTTTTCCCTTTTCCATTTTTTAAGGTCTTCAGGGTCTCTCAAGTAAAATCCTTCATTATATTTTTTTGTTGGCAGTTTGGATGCTTTTTCTCTGTGCCTTTCATGTTGTTAGCCAAGAGTGTCTTCACTTTGCTCTAAGTGCCTGTGATGTTGTTTCTGTCCCTATCCACCTATTGTGCTTTATTATTGACACTTTTCACTATCTGGCAGTGACATGCTGCCAGTATATTGGATGTAGGTCTCATGGATTTGAGCCTGTAGCTCTAAAATATAGACCTAAACTACTAACTTTTATTGATTAAACTTTTCTTAAGCTGCTCTGCATTGATAATTTGCTATGCAGGGATCTCTACCAGTCACAGCCAAAGCCAAAAGGAGAAGCAAGGACATGATAGTTCATAAAAGAGGAGATTTCCTGCATTGGAAAGATGACTTGTCACAAAATATTTGATTTAAATTTGTTTCTTGCACTCCCATGAGGGAGTTGCTCATGTTCATGAGACCAGCACATAGACATCCAGATCCAGCATTCAAACTAGATGGGTAACATGGGGAATAACATGAGTTCTTTCTCATGCCAAGGCTATGATTTTTAGGCTTGTATCACACTTTTTAGGTCTCCAAGCTGGTCAAGTGAAAAAAAAAACAACAAACCAACACTGTTTTGTTCTGCATGACAAGTAGCTTTTATTTGTTTGGGTTTTTTTTTTACCTTCCAAACCACTAAAGTAGATTATAAGTGAAAAGGAATAATAAAAATAAGTGCCATTTGTTTAAAAAGGTAAAGTAAAAATTCAGCTTTTCAAAAGGTACACTTGAAATGTACTTATTGATTCCAATTATTCCAAAGTTTGTCATGACATTTCAAGTAGTGTCATCAAACCATTGTCTGATTGCCACGGAATATGATAACAGCTAAGCATAACTCAGTTTAAGGAAACTTCTGGCCTCCTTTCTGACATCCTTCTGCCTTAGGTAAAAATCTGTTTTTCCTTGAGGAACTATCTCAATGAATTCATAGATGTGAATTTTTGGAAACCAAAGGCTTTTACAGTGAAGTGTAAGTGTGAATTGCCTCCTTAAATAGTTCTTGAGAATCACAGAACTTCAGGGATTGGAAGGAACCTCGAAAGATCATCTAGTCCAACCCCCCTGCTAGAGCAGGATCACCTAGATCAGGTCACACAGGAAATAAACCCTGAGTTTGTGTTCTGACAAAACCAGCAGAATATGGTGTTTTCTGCTATTACATTACAAAAATGTGACCACCTTGTCTTCTGGTTCATTACAGCATCTTGTTTGCTGTGTGTCTTTGAGATTTTAATTCCTCAGTCTTAAATCAGATGCATTATTACTGCACAGTGAGATGTGTCAGTAGGTATTTAAGATCAAATTTGCATACTCTGACATCTGTTTTCCTGGGTGCTTTATAAATGGTTGAGGAATGTGGTACCCAAAACATCACACAACTGGAGAAAGCCTGAACCTTTTATCCTTAAGTGGAATGCTGCTCTGTCAGGTGCATTGAAACAAAACATTTTAAGCTGTGCATTTCTGACATTTGTGTTTCAAAGCAGAATTTTGAATATTATGGTTCTCTTAATTCAGGCATATCTGTACCTAATGGTATCAACTTCAGCAATCACTTATTGCAAATAAGCTCCTTTAAAATACTACATCTGTCTTATTTGCTGTAGGTATGTAAATTGTTCCACCATCTAACAAAGACATCTCTTTATATCTGCATATCTGTTTTTTAAATAATTTGAGGAAAGGACACATAAATATCTGCAAGTTACATACAATACCCTGGAATTTACCTCCCCTTTAAATATAGTGTTTTTTTATGAGCACAAGGAAGTTATTCATATGGTTTTCCATTAAAAAACATATAATTTGAAAAATTGAGAAGCTGCTTCTTTGCCAGACACTGTATTATCCCCTGAAGAGAGAACAGATTGGAAATTTAAATAAATAGATGGCAGTTATACTAGAATGAACTAACTGGGGATGCATCTTGTGCAAGATGCAGGTAACATCAAGCCTGACAATCTCAACCCTTGCACATCATTTGAAATATAAACAGCATTTAATTGCTTGGGAAATCGGATATTTCACTGAGAGGAATACCATGCTGCTTGCAGTATCACTCTGTACTTCAGAGACAGACTTGTGGATTGCTGCAGAGGCTGTGCAGTTATCCAGAGATGGAAGTGTCATGCAGACAGGATCTAATTCATTGAAGGGCTATGTCAGAAGGGGAGGCAAAGTTGAGATCCTCCAACCAAATCCTATGAATGTCAGGTTTAATTGCTGCTGAAAGACTCCAGATTTTTTTTATTTAGCTTTTTTTGATTATTTTATTAGTTGGATATCAGGACAGATCCTTACAACAAACATGTTTCAACGCTTTAGTGTCAAATCTGTTCACTCACCCTTCTCGTTTTTAGATCATAGTTTTCTCTTTCCTTCTTCCATATGCTGCTGACATCTGCTGTGACACAATACATCTGGCTCTGAGAGCCTTGCACAGGCACTGGTGAGCAGGCACAGTGCAAGGGCACTTTAGTCTGCTGGCAGAGGAGCATAAGGTGTGTTCAGCTCTCAGCAGCCTGGTAACCCAATCCCCTGGGCACCTCCCTGCGAAAGCCTGCAAGAAGTATATTCAGTGTTAAGTGTAATATTCAAAGTGTCCTCCCTCACCTAATCTGTATTATTTGGATGCAAATTTTAAAGGTTTTAATATAAACCCACTTGATTAAATGTGCCGCACTACAAAATGACTCAAGTTAATTACTGTGAACTGGGAAATTGCAGCTCACCGATCTGAAAGTTTGCAGTGTGATTTTGAGAAATAGGGAGGAAACTCAATACCCTCATAATTACTTTTTATTGGAAATAATGGCATCAGCAGCATAAGATAATGGATTTCTGTGTCTCACATGAAACACCCACCTCTGGAAGAATCTTGTGTGATTTAACTTGGAAGAGAGGGTTTGATGATACAGGGAGGAGAGAGTACCTTTTAAGATATCTTTTATATGCATATTTTTTATCAAATAGAGTTTCATCTTGTGATTTATTACATAACTGGAAAAGTTTCTTGGTGATAGCATCCAGTTTTGGCTATTTAAGAAATAGTGAGGTGGATATTAATAATTCTTCAAAAGAAGCCTTTGGCAGTAAGAATTTGTATTCCTTGATTCTCACTTATTATGCAATGCCATTCGGTGAAAAATGTTATTAATCCCTAAAGTGCCAGACTGATGTGAGTGTTGCATGGGCACAATTATATAAGGTATGTGAGCAGAGAAAAAAAGAAGGCGAGAGGAGTAGAGTGAAGAGTTTTGTTTCTAGGTCAGTGGCAGACACTCTGTGCAGCAGAAGCTCTTTAGCCAAAAGAAAAAACATTGTCATTGTGGCACCAAAAGTGGTGTGTGCAAATTGTTCCTCATGCACAGGGGAAATAGGTGAACCTGCTGATGAAAGAGGTTAGTAAACCTTTTCCCTGACCTGCTTCACCCACTGCAGTCACCTGCTGTTGTTTATTATTTTTCATAGTGAATTCAGTCTTTGCAGTTTAGAAATCTAAGTTTTAGTCTAATCAATTATTAAATCAGAAGACAGATTAACAGTAACCTTGGCCATACATCATCCCCTGGCTGCAGAGTGAATAAGTTTGCACCCTGAACTGGCCTCTTCCACTTTCCTTTAACAACTGGACTGGTCTTTGTCAGTTAACTGGTATTTGTTAACTGGTATTTGTTAATTGGATTTCCACTGGTCAGGGCAGAGATTAGCATAAGCACACACCTGACCCTTCCTATCTTACATAAAAGTCAGATAAAATAAGATCCATAATGCAACCCAAAACATATGCAGCACCACAGGATCTTTCCAGGTATAGTCATTAGGATAAAGAGCAAAAGCTCTGTCTTTTCAGCATCTCCTTGCTTGCCTGGAACACTGCATTAGGGGAGCAAGATTGGAGACAAGAAATAGTATCTGCTGACTCTGGACAACACCGTGGCCCATAGGACAGCATAGAAGGATTTCTGTGATTTAGACAGGTTCCAAGTGTTGTGTGAATTAGCTCAAATACTTTCCAAACATTTGAGAAAGACCAGGGTTGGGAAGATACTAATAAGGCTAAAAGTAACTGTAGCCCAGTGTTTGGTTGTAGCTAGAAGTCCAGCATACAGTGTTGCTCTTGAAATGCTGAAATATTGAGATAGCTATATTTGCAATATATCAATAAATATAAAAATGATAGTTCTAAGAGTCTTTGAATGCCTGGCTTTGGAGTTGGATGAGTCTGTCACCTTTCTAATGGCTAAGGACTTAGACACTGTCACCCAAGTTGTGAAAGTACCTTAAGGAGATGTGTAACATTTGTAACATTGACAGATAAACACTTCTGATTGCTTTGAGCTGAATTCTGCCCTATGTTACACCAGGGAAACTCAATAAGCTGGAAAAAAAATACCCAACCAAACAAAAAACCTCATTTTTTCCCAGTGTACCATTTTGTAGCTTTTTCTAGTAAAAAATTTATTGCAGTTGGGGTTTCTTAGAGGTGGTCGAATTACAAGCAAAAAAGTACAAAACATTTGTCAACAATTATTCCTTTTTTTTTCCATAGAAATATCCGTGATGACAATTTCTCAGGCAGCTCTAGGGATGCATTTTCTTTTCTTTGTATTTCTTTTCATCTAAGTTGTGAGCTAGGATTTAAGTGCCAGATATCTTCAGCTGATATAAGAGTTTGAAATATCTCTAGAGACCTGTGATTGAGTATAGCAGCACCTGGAAATCTCTATCTACAGGCACCCAGCAAGCCATCCTCAATAGAAGAGTCATATTAAAACGACAGAGCGTGCATCACAGCTTGTGGTATAACTGAAAACCCAACAGAGGTACACAAATGTAGGTGTTCTGCAACATGTTCACTTATGTAATGGTTAGGATTCCTCTCACCAAATATAGATGTCTGTTGCAAAGATGTCTATATATGAGCAGGTCACCCCAGACTTCCTTTATAGTTGAAGGAAGCAGGCACTGCTAGAACACAATTCATCTCACCCTCAGACAGCTAAAATAAGACTGTCTGAAAGTGTCCATCTCTTTCCATTGACTGTAACAGGACCTCAGAGTTACTAAATCAGATGGTGACATAAAGGAGATGAATCCTACCTTATTTGCTTAAAACATGCTGTAACTTGGAGAAAAAAAAAAAAAAAGCTTTAATTTTGAGAAATAATTTGGCATGTGCTCATTTTAAAAGAACAATTACATATGAAAGCGTCTCTTCTATAATGGAATTTATTTTAAGAGTATGTTTTTAAACAGTGTATATATACGTACATCCTACTGCAAGGGAATAATCTTGAACACAATTAGAAGTTTTATTTTTTTAATGAATGGATGCAATCATAAGGCAGTTCATGCTCTGCCTAAATTAGATTCCATTGCTGCATTTCTTCTACTATTTATCTGCTAAATAAAAAATAAATGAACAATCTGGTATAAAAATACAATTTTCTAAGTGAACCTCTGATTGCTTAAAAAGAATTGCTGCTTTCTGGATTGAGAAAATTAATTCACAGTGAGTTACCTTATGCCAGTCACTAAGTAGTCAACTCAATAATATAAAAATTAGAAATGAAGGTGAAATAAGGAAATTTTAAAACTGTAGAGAGAAGATTTCATTAACCAATGTTCTCCTGTTGTGCATACATTACCCTCTAGCATTTTTTAACGTATCTTCTAATTATGTAATCAATGAAGATGCTGATGTTTACCAATGAAAGGATTTTTTCCTTCTAGTACAGAGCCATGACTTAACTGTAACAGACCCACAGACCTCTACAGCTCCCTGGAACTACAGTGTGTTGAAAACAAGTTTTCTACATGTCCTTTTAAATGGGTTGAATCTACGTGGCAGAAGGATGACACATTTGTGAACATCCCTTACAAACATCAACTGTGCGTGATAAAAACAAGACAAGGAAAGGGGTGCTTTAATTTCTTATAGGCTCTATAGAAAAACAATACAAAGACCCATAACGGAGAGAGATTAAAGGGAGTAAAAGGGAGACTGCTTCTATTCAACTGCTTTTCCTCATACATCTGTTGTGCACACTGGTTTTTTTTCACAGGTCACAGTGTACCTCTTCAGAGGTGCTCCTGTGTATCGTATCTCCCAACTTTGCTGGTCATGTCTTGACCTAGACTGAATGGGGCAATTTACTCTAAACGGTACTTAAGTGTTGGGGGATAAATTATGTGTGATGATATAGGTAATGAAGTCTACAAGGGAAAAAGAGGAACATTCAGCTGTAGTTATTCTCTAATCACAATCAGCCGTATCCTTGGTATTAACAGACTAGTGCCATCCACAGGGTGACCTGACTGTACAGACTGTTGGAAATTGCATGCTAACATTGCCAGAAGCCATTACAGGTTATTCTTATTGACTACTGTAATGATAATAAACATTATGTTCTGGGGATGAGTTCTTGGCCAGATTGGATCTGTGATATCCAGCTCCCATACATATCAGCAGGCTGAAGATTTTGCCCAAGCCTTTTGGAGAGCCTTATACTAGTGTTTTCCTTCAATGAAGAAGCTCTGCATGAGCCTTGATTACAGTTGGCTTTTCTGACGCCCATATTCAACTGATCTCACTCATCAGAGCCACTTAATACATACCTGCCACATACATATCTAACAAAAATCAGATGTGGAGTCTAATCCAAGGGGACAATATGGAAAGAAAAGATGCCTGTCTGACTCTTCCTCCCCAGAGACAGTTACTTAATGAATGATGATGAATCATCACATAGTAATGTAAAGTCACAACAGATACATCATCATACAAAGGGAGGGTGTTATGATTCTCTTATTTTGGAATTTTTTTTCAGGGATCTTGGGTAAACATGCCCATCCAGCTGTGGTGGGCAAATCATATTGCTGCAGCTGAAAGCATAACTCAGTTAAAATTTCAGTGCTAAAGACCAGGCATTGTAAAATCTGTTTTTCACAGGCTGTGGGCACAGAGCATGTCACTAGTGCTCTCTGTACTTTAGTGTCCTTGCCTTTTAGGGAAGTGATTATTGATTCAAAATAGAAGCCCATATCATCACTTAAGAATTAGTATTCCATTATTCTTTGTACATGGAAAGCAGAGTCTTACAGACTACGTCCCACATTTTTGTATCCTGTAATACAGTTGGTTGTATCTAATATTTTCCAATTTTCATTGTAAATTTATTTTGGTTTTAACTATATTATTTCTCCCCACCCTAACTTTCTGCCTTCTCCCATAGAAGGCATTTTACTCTGTAAAATATATAGAAAGAAATCTAACCATCAAGGACTAGATGAGATGTTTAAAATGACTTGCTAGAAAACAGTTTTATAGGATAAAATCCTGGGGGAAAAAAATGAGACCAAATTGCAAAAAAAATGGTTCCACGGGAAGACACTCTGTTGTAATAACATTTTCTTGCAGTTCAGCCTAAATGGGACTTAAAAAGAAATGTGTCCTCTTAATCCTGATGAAGCCAGCAGTGTAGTGGATTCTGCACTTAGAGTTTTCTGAGAAAGCTGAGAGCACTGTCAGGGGAAAGATTACTTTGGGAGGGAATGCACAAAATCTAGCCGTCAGTTTTGGTGATCTTTCTTCAGAGAAATATAAATTGAGTTACCTGAATAGGAAATAAAAAGCTATAAAGCAGGTGTTTGTCTTTTCTCTGGAATCCTTTTTATTAAAAAAAAAAAAAAAAAAAAAAAAA
>JANHGL010002693.1:26011-46751 GCA_024611195.1 Ceyx melanurus | reverse complement strand
TCTCTGGAATCCTTTTTATTAAAAAAAAAAAAAAAAAAAAAAAAAAAAAGAAAAAAGAGAAAGAAAGGGCAAACAAACAAACAAAAAAAGACAAATACAGACAAATAATACAAAACAAATACAGACACATCATCTGTTCAAAGCAGTTCCTTGTAATTAATCAGTTCTTTGAGGAGGAATTGTTCAGCCTTGTCATTGTTCATTAATTAAGAATGTGATGTTAGTGAAATCTGTTGACAAAAGTAGGGCTGAGCCCAAGCTCCAAAACTGAGCTTTCAGCCAAGCACATTAACACAGATAAATTTTGTTTCCTCAGTGGGTCTGGTAACATGAAGGTCTCCTCCCTCCTGCTGTAAGGTCATTCCATATCACTGCACAGCTAAGGGGAGATGTGAAAACAAGGAGTCAGGCCACAGGGAAGGGGGGCTGGTGCTTTCTGTTGTGAGAAAGCTATTAGTATAAGCAGAAGGAAAGAAATGAAGATGTAGCATCACACAGCAGTATTGGTTTCCTACACCTGATGGAACAAAGGACCAAATAGTTGCCCATTTCCATGTGACGCGGAGCAGAAAAAACGTGTCCTCGGCACGACGTTTATGCCTGTGATTTAAAACCTTGTGCTTTGACTGTTCTAGATGATAGCAAGTTTTCAGAGGCCATCACAGTGCTGCTTACCTGGATTGAGCGAGGCGAGGTGAATCGTCGCTCTGCAAACCAGTTTTACTCCATGGTGCAGTCGGCCAACAGCCACGTCCGCCGGCTGATGAACGAAAAGGCTGCTCACGAGCAAGAAATGGAGCAAGCCAAGGAGACTTTCAAAAATGCCTTAACGGGGATCCTCACTCAATGTAAGTAACTCCTTTTTTTTTTGTGTGCAGTGGTGTTGTAGTGATGGTGGTGGTGGTGGTAGTGGTTATTTTATCAGTTTGCTTGTTTGTTTTGGGGGTAAGTAGTTGCAATGCAGTCATGTTCTACTTCATATCCTATTCCATACTCTATGGCAATTTGGAGGAACAAGGACCATTCCTAAGAGCTTATTTCTCAAGGTGAGCAAAGTTTCAGTAGTTTTTTTATTAATAGACGAAGACGTGCTCTATGCCTAATGTCTATTGCTGCATAGACATAACACTTCAGGAACGGACCAGACAGAAGCCTCCCTGCTCTGAGCAAAGCTCATGTTTTTGTGGAGAGAAGTGATATGCAGCCTGTGTATTGCAACCAGCTAACTGGGCCAACTACAGGATAGAGGACAATTAGGTTATATTTTTAGCCTGCATTTAGGTGGAAGGCAGAAGGATTCATCAACTTTTAGGGATATATTCACAACATACAGGCCACCCCCACAGTAGAATTTGCTGTATTGCTGCTGGCATTGGAACTGCTTGGCTGATACAATGCCAGTATTAATTTGGCAGATAAACTGCCTTAAATATTTAGTGCTGGCAGCTATTTCCTTAGTACAGAAATATAATCAATGAAGTTACCTTAATGAGGTTCCCTCGTAAAACAATAATTGTGATACTTGCCTACAAATGTTCTTCAAAGGGAAGGAGAAGAGAAGAAGAAAACAGAAGAAAAGTAAGAAAGTAGAAAAAAGAAAGATGAGAACAAGAAAAAAAAAAACCCAAACAAAACAAAAAAGAAGAAAGAAAGCTAATTTAATTGTTGCTGGTTTCTTAACCTATCTACTCATGCCTGCTCAAGCAATATGCAATTTTAAAACAAAATTAACACTTTAGCAGATGGAGGGCAATGCAATTGTTACATTGTGATTTCTGAATCACACCTCTAAACTTTACATTAAAAAAAAATCTCTAAAGGCTTTTCTCCAATATTTTTCTGGTCCCTTGGTGGACATCCTTCAGAATTTAGGACTGAAGACAGAAGCTCAGGTGGATTTGCCTGGAGAGCCTCCTGGAAGTTTCTTGCATATGCAATGGAGACCTCCACATCTCAGAAGACCAATTCACCAATTCACTCCAAGGCACATGTCCTTCTAATTTAAGGGCTTAGATACCTGAACTTAAGAAGAAGGGTTCTGGACCAAAGGCATTTGATTTATGAGGACATGTGTTTAGTGAGTGAATTTTAAAGACCAGCTAATTCCCTTGGTAATTTCCTAGGCAATGGGATCTTCCATCTCAGCATCTAAAAGTCAGTGTGAGGATCAGAGATGCAGGCTTCACAAATGGATGTGCTGCTCAGTTCACCCCAGGGCCTCTAGTTTTGTGTGCAACAACCAGCCTTAGCATTGGGAAAAGCCTTCTTCAGCAGCATTAAAAAAAAAAATCAACTGTTGTCAGCAGGCTGAACTTTAGTTAAATCAGTCTAAATTAGCCCGTTTGTCACCAACTGTTTTAGAACATCTGTCACTTGGAAATAGAAATCCCTGTAGTTTCAGGTGGAAACTTGCAGTTTTGGCTATCTGGTTTGTTCCTGTAATGTGCTGAATGCTGAACTTACAAAACCAGAAATAGGTCTGACTTCAAAATGTGAGTTTCACAGTGCCACAGTCACAGCAATGCCTGGAAGAAGAGAGTTTCTGACAGATCAGGCCTAGCAGGACAAGGTCAGCAAAAAAAAATAAATAAATAACCAAGCTCAGGGAAAGGTGTTACACTCTGCAGATTTTAGAAGAACACATTTTATGAGCTTTCAGATGATCCACACTGGTTATTTTATAAACATCATAAACACTGGCCATTATTAGCATTAATGTGTCTTATTGAAGTTCCCTGCTAACTTGCTACGAACAGATGGATGATGGTTTTGCTTTACATGGGTATATGCCTAAGACTGCTAAGCATGGAGACTGTGAAATGAGCTTCCCCTTCTCAAGATTTTTCCTGTATTTGAACTGATCCGAGGAATATTTTTCCATGCATGCTCATCTATTGTTTCCTCCCAGCCCTGTATAATCAGTTGCAATACATCACTTGATTTATGAAAAAGAATTTTTAAATATTAGATGTCCAAAACAGGTGTGTGTAGTCTATTAAATTCTACAGAGGGGCAAAAAAATCCCAACTTCTGCTGTCCTGCAGTAAGGATACAAAAGTCTAGTGTAATGCTGCAGCTGTGTGGCCATTTGACATAAATATTACAGTATCTTTAAAACACCATGTGGCATTCTTCTGTCATGATCTAGGTCAGATGTCCGATGCTGAGCTGACCATTCTGGTCTTTCTTTACAATCAGCAGAGAAAAATAAGCATCTCCAGGGAATGAGTCATCAGAATGAACTCATGGTGCTCTTCCAGTGAGATGAATCATCCCTTGGAGATGCCATTTTTTCTCTGCTCTCCATAGAGGATTTGCAGGGGACCTAGCTTAGAACCAGATGTCCAAATATTTACGTGCCTTGTTTAGAGCAGATTAATCCCACTTACTGTGTGTAGTCTTGATGCAGAAGGACATAGTATAAGGGAAGAACTTGGAATTAGATAAAAATGCCAGCATTGTAGCACTGAATGTTGTAAGGAGTGAAGAAGAAATACATTAGGAAAATGGGCTTCAAGTGCACTCACCTGAAACACACACAGTGTCTGTGTGGGTCTCAGTATAAAATGCTTTCTTATTAATGAGGATTAGTGTGGCCAGAACATTTCAGCTTATGGCCCATCTACTAAAGAAGTACAGGTATTGAAATCCCTGCTACAAATTTCTGCCTGAAGCTATTTAGAAGATTACCAAGCGGATTACCCCTAAAAAATTGGGTCAGGTGTTCAGCACGTGAATTAATTACCTTACCAAGATACTTGGGCCAGGATAATCTGTGAAATAAAGTGTATTACTGCTGTCACACCACCAATTTACAGCTCCTGATTTAAGTTCTACGGGGAGTCTTAGCCTTGTTATGGTGCTTCTTCAGTTATTTAAGGCATAAAGAGAGAAAAATTTCCTCTTACTTTTTAAATAAATTACTACGGTTTTCTAGATTTGAATCTGTACTTAGAATATGGATTGTTTTCTAAGATTTTTGATAGGTCTTTGTGGTTTGATTTCAAAGTTCTTCCACTTTGCTTCCACGTGTGACACTGCTTCCTGACTTTCCATGCATCTCCTTTGCATTTCCTCCCTAACCACCTTTTCAGCCTAAGGCTTATAGATGTTGATCCTCATGTTTAAGAAAATTCAAACCCTAGAGACATCCACATTGGTGTGTTCTTTAGACTACATCAAAGCTGTAATTCTCTCCTCTGACTCCATGAGCTGTAGACTTTGTCTACTTCTTACCAAGGTTTCAGATTATTTATTGCAGTCTCCCTTGACAACATTTTTTAAAGTAAGGTGAGTGAAGATTCAAAATCCTCTGTTCAAAAATTAATTTCATATCTCAAGAGTCAGAAATACAAGAGGGTGAAAGTGTCCCAGTACACATGGTGTATTGAACAAAAGTACCATGTGGCTGGCTTCTGAGTTGCTTAAGACACTCACTTATTAGGTCATTTTTGTTAATTTTTCTCTTCAAGGGACTTAGGCACCAGGTCCACATCAGGGTCTATGAACCAGTCTCTGACATCCTGTGGGGGAACAGTGGGAGGATGATTTTTATTATGAAGCCCTCTGTCCAGATTATGTCCTTGTCACTTGATGGCCTTCACTTTCATTCTCTTCTTGTCCTTTGGGGAATTTCAGTGCATAGTAATCACGATGATCTTTTGGAAAGATATATATGTAAAGAAATACCCTGAATTCCAGTGAAGTAACTGAACCTGAAACCAAAGAAATTTGAAATTGTGACATTATGCAGTTTGCCTACTTAACTTTTCACTATGCATCCTTAGCCCTTTTAATTGTGATACAGTATATGAGGCTAGATACATGTTTGAGCTGATTCAGTAGGACTGTTTGTTAAGAAGAATCAAAGGTTTGAGTAGAAGACTGTGTGTTGTATCCTCCTTTTGGGAAAGATAAGGATTGTCACCTCAAGTCTTCTCTCCCTGCTGAAGGACTTTAGTGGTATATTACTCTGACCTTTTTTCAAATAGATGGTAGGTATCTGATATACATTTCTCTTCTCCCCTACTGCCCCAAAATAAATTGAAGTTAAATGATTCTGAAGGGAAATACGTTCTCAAGAGATGGAATAAAATTCTCCTCTCTTCAGGTTTGTTCATTTTCATTCTCTGATCTCTGATCTCTGTGGATATTATTTAATCTGTTTTAACATTATCAATGCCTTCAAAGATAGAATCTGAATTTTTAATATAAAAAAGGAAGAGAAAATGCTAAAATCCTTTTTGAGTTTGCAGTTTTGTTTTTCTCATTGCAGGTTCATTTCAAAAGTTGCACTCTTACTTCAGAAAAGGTAGAATTTACATTGATATGAAGGTGATTACTTAAAATCACTATTTTATCTGATTTGCTTTAAATTCCATACTGCAGTCCTTTTTCACCAATATTCCTTCCACCTTTTAGCATATTCTCTTAGTACTAAAAATGAAGCCAGTTTCATTACAGATATTGAAAGCATGCTGGTTAAAATTCTACCAGTCAGATTTTGAATATACATTCAGGCTTTCTGAGTATTCTGTCAATTGCTCTGCATTAATAGCAACTTTTAAAAGGATTTTCTTGCTCTTTAATTGCCCAGTCTTACAGTCTTTCTTTCATTTGCCAGTGACTAATTCAAAAATATGAGCTTACTTTATGTGCAATTTTTAGGTCATCATTAAGCTCTTTGTGAAAGAGATTGAGTCATATAATGTGTTTTTACAGTGCAGCCCAGATCTCAGCTGGTGTCATAGAATGCCATTATAATACAAATAAAAACATTAATCATTCATGTCATTAGTTGCTACTATTACTTTCTACCTTGATGCATGTCTAAAAAAAATAAAATAAAATACAAAAAAACCTGCACAATCCTTCCAGACCCTTTTGATTAACTCATTTAGTCAGTGTGTTCTTTGCTTGCTTCTATATTGATAATTTGTCCAGTAAAGCTCAGCTTGGTATCTCTACTCTTTTTCACTTGTCCTCCTATTTTCCATCTCAGGTACACATGTTCTCAAAAGCATTTCTATCCAGGATGCTGAGGCCAAGGCAGAGAATAGAGATGAAATACTCCATTTCTATTTTAACTTGTGTGCTTAGAATTCCTCCCCACTTTCTGGCAGTATAAACCTTTGTGGTTGCAGCCTGTAGTGTTTCAGATAGCTTATTCCTTTGTGTTTCATTTTCTTTGAATTTCTTCATTCCTTCCATTGTCTGTAGCCTTCACTCCACCTAAAATCAGTACGAACCTTGGTATTGATTTAAACGTGGACAGAATTTCAAAAGCTCTTCTGCTACTTTTAAGACTTTTTTTTTTTTTTTAATGGAGGCCATTAAATATGCATGGTGTTTTATAGCAAAATAAAAGCACTGCCTCCCAAGAGATCTCAGTCTAAGCCCCATTTTGACAACTCATGCCACTGGCCTGGATCCTGCAGGATATCCTAGATGATGAAGAGAGGTTCAAAGAAAAGAAGATTGTACTTAAATCATACAGAAATCTGTGCTTGGGTTTGAGATACCTTATTGAGTAGAAGTGGAGGGAAGGGCCTTATGTTTCACAGAACTGAACTGTAAATGTCACATGAAAACGACCATAAGGGATGAGAGGAAGGCAAGAAAGATGGAGGCTATACCCAAATGTTTTCTGAGTTGATTATCCACATATATATCTTGTGGCTTGCACATCTAAAACTGTTCAGACTGCTTATAAGTGAAGGAATAAACCTTGTAAATATGAATAACCCTATGCAGCTATGACTGGTTGAAACACTTCCTACCTTCAGTATGCACTAGTCTTGCTTCATGTCAAATCACTAGATTTGTTCCAAATGGTGTCATTTGTATTGATGACAGAGATTTTATAGGTGCAAGAAAAGAGTTTTTGAAAGGGATAGATTATGTGGGAGGGAAAGATGGACACACACAGAAAGAAGGACCAAAATACAGAAGTAAGATGTGACTGGAGGCAGTAAACAAGACAAGGCAAACATTATGACAGGTAGGGCAATGTAAAGTATGACAACAAATGAAGAGGCTATGGCTCTTGAAACCTCTTTGTCCACCTATTATTTTTCTTAAGCAAAAGAAACCATATAACACCCAAAACAAATATAGCCCTCTTGATCTGTAAGGAACATCATAATCTGTCAAGATCTTGGACAATTAATACTTGTAAGTAGCCCCTTCACTTAAGGTCCCCTTCTGGGACCTGAACCAGAGTTGAGTTACATTTACAATGTTCCTTAATCTCAGGGTTCTCTTGGGGTTCTTATTTTGGACAGTCTTACAAAAATAGTTGTTCCTACTTCTGCTATTTTTAAATACAAGTGCTGAAAAAAAGGCCCACCCAACCATAAATAACAATGAGAACAGATAATAAAATGCAGAGCATTGAGAATGTTTTGTAATCTCATTAACCTGATGAAGAAAGTAGAATTCACTTAATCTTGCTTTGAGTTGGAGGTTGTGTGGGTTGGGGTTTTTTTTTAGGTTTGTTTTCTGGATGTCAACACAAGGTCCATAAAGTCTGTACTGTAATATAAGATGGTGGCATTAAAAGAATAGGTACTGTACATTTGTACCTGTCCTACTGTTTTGTGCTGGCCTGATGTCAGGTTCCTGTTTGTTGAGGAATGACATGGAGGTAAAGTGGTCTAGTTGAGTCCAAGTGATTTATCCCACAGCACAACGCCAGCACTTGCTGTTACACCAAGCTCTCAGCTTCTTTATTGTAAATTCAACCACGTTTCACAACCTAAAAGATTTTTAAAGTTTATTTTATAGACAGATTTGCTAGAAATACCTTGCAGGGCAAACTGGGCTCTCTTTAATCAGTATATTTTATTTTATTTCAGAGTCTAACAAGGAGTGTTCTTCCATTTCTACAACTACTAATTATTGATATGCATACTTCAGACAAGTTACTGTGCAGGTTTCAGTATAAATTCTGAATATGGAGTGTTTTCAGTGTCCTCAGAATACTCCTTCTTTCACTCTTCCTCACTGGCTTTCTTAGCTCAAAAAAGAAGAAAGGAAAACAACAGCTGCTGTCACTGAGGTTCGATGTTTTTACAAGATCAAGGATTATAATTTGTGTTTTGGTTTGTTTTGTTGGGTTTTTTTCTCCATCTATGTAGAAGAATCTGCTTACTGAATTGTGAAAAAAACACATTTTTTCCTGCATCACTTTGGTGTAGACCTCTGTCACTTAGCCTTTTAATAACCCATACAACCAGTTTAATTAGTTGGAGTCAAATGGAGGAGCAAATGGGATCAACCATCAAACCAGGTACACCTCAAATACTGTAAGTCCAGACAAAGGGAAATGTAGAAATAATATAGTATAATTAGAGAACACTTAGACTTGTTTCTCATTCTTTCTAGGATTGAGTTAGGTGAAACAGGGTAGACAGGAGAGACCACTGCATCATGACATGAGTAGAAAATTGAGATTGCTAGTAAAAGATGACCCCAGTGACTCTGTCTACAGGAGTACATTAAACTGAGCTAGGGCAGGCTTGTCCATAATGTTCAACTGTAAAAAAAAGCTGTTGCTCTATACATGCTAGCATTTTCCCATCAATGAGGGTACAATTTAGGGTCTGATGCAGGCCAAGCAGTTTCTCTAAAAGCATCTTTTGGGGTGAGAGAAGGGTTGCTGCTGCACGGACAGGAACATGTTGTGCCAGTTGGTTTCAGGGAATGAGAATGGTCACTGGCTGCTTTTGATTGCTTGTACAGATGCAGTTGTTGGCAGTATGGCAAGGTGAGAAATGGCAGCCTTGCAAGCTGACTTCCCACACAGCAGAACAATTTGGGAGATAAATCACTAAAGTCACTGTTCTCTTGGTCTGTCCAAAAAAGTGGAATTTGGAAATATAATAGAGAAGTCCTTTGCTCTTCTCCTTTATCATGTCTTAAGGAACATACAAGCCACCCAGCAAGATGGAGTTGAAGCCATGATTCACCTTTTTCACACCCATGGATTTTTTGGTGGTTTTTGTTGTTTGTTGTTTTTGTTTTCTTTTGTTTTTGGTTGGTTGGTTTATTTTGATTTAAAAGAAAAAACAATAGAAAACAACCAAACACTAATCTCCCCACAAAACCAAACCAAACCAAACCAAAGATGAGATTTATTCATGGCAGATGAGTCCTTTTGCATAGCTATCAAAATCTATATCATTATACAAATCTATAATGGCATTTCCTTACACATCCAGCTGATGACCAGTGGTATGCTTTACTATAGGACCCATCCCTTGCATTACTTGCAGTCTTCTCCAGGGTATAGTTCCAACCTCTATGTTTTCATCCTCTACCAGTCAATGGGAATTGCATCTGTTTCTACTCTGTGTGTGTGAATTGGGTAACAGGGAGGGACTGCAGCTGTAAATATGTGAAAGGTAAATTATTTTATGAAAATAAGCAGTATCATAACCAAAAGTATCAGGGTTTGGCCCAGATTAATTAAAAAAAATAATATGCTTCTTTCATTACTCTGCAACCTGTCTACTGTTTTTCTTGTTGATGTCACATGTCATTTGCCTACGTGAAATTTTAGTCTTGAAATTAATGCTGAGTTCTCTTCAGAATGTCACCAAATACCTTTCAGGACTGTTGCCAAAAATATTCTCTTTCCTATCCAAAACTGACCTGAAGACTCTAATTCATTTAGTTATAGCATCTAGTCTTGACTACTGTAATTCCTTGGTTTGCTGGGCTTGAAGCCAAATCAATTGGCAGACTCCAGCTTAGTCAGAATTCAGCAACAAGGCTTCTGACCCAAGCCACGCCAACTCTATATCCTCCCTGTGCTCTGAATCTATATTTGAAAAGCATGTTATACACTTACTGTAACAGTTGCTTTTACACTGCAATTTTATGGGTGGAATTTTTCCTTTACCCTGCATGTCAACTGTCGCACTCTTACAGAATTTTTCTGAGCTAAATTGCTATATATTCTATTCTTGCACTTATAGTAATTTAGTGCAAAGCCCTTTTCATCCTGTATGCCTAATTAAAGGAATTTGGAGTGAAATTCTACATAAAATCCGATTATTTTATCTGCCAGCCTTTGAAGACTTTTGGGTTGTTTTTCAACACATTATATTTCAGTTTCTTTTTTTTTAAAGGTTTTGTTGGGGTTTTTTTTAATATTTATTTATTGTAAGGTAATATAAAACATTTTCTTAGAATCTTAGAATCATAGAATGGCTAGGGTTGGAAGGGGCCTCCAAAGGTCATCTAGTCCAACCCCCAGGCAGTGAGCAGGGATACCCTCAACTAGACAACAGACTTGCTGGTATTCTTTATTATTGCATACAAGAAATAAAAAATAATAATGTATGCATGGGGCAACTGATAATATAATAGGCAAAGGAAAAATTGAGTACTTCTTGTCTCCTGAACCCAAGCAGAAATTTCAGCCTTCACTCTATTTAAAATAGACTGCTTGATAAATGTAATAGAGGGTGAAAGTGTTCTTCTCCACCTCTTAATCTACAGGTGAGGCTATACTGTGGTTCTCAATTATTTGTGGTCTTCTCTGGTAATCTCATTTTCAAATATCCTGTATCAAATATTCTCTTGCCCTGGAGATATTCTAGTTTTCTCTTTAATCCAATTTTGTATGCAACTTCCACAGGCATCGTTTAAGGGATTTCTGTTACTGTTGTTCCTGTTTTTCTGGTTCTTTTTAAATTTATGCTTGATGATTGGTAACAACACCATATTCTGGTGGCATGTTTTATGGCAACAAAAAATGAGGTTTAAACTTTCTTTTAATATGCTTAATGAGAGCTGGCACCTCTAATAAAGTGTATTTGTTAAACATTGACACTTTCCTATCAGTCTAGGCTTAGTTGTTTAAGTACTTTTAGTTATTTATAACTCAGCAGAAAAACAATTAGATAATCCTTTGTCTGAAACATGCCACATAAATTACCAGCCACTGAAGAAGTCATTAGGAAAGATGCAATTATTTACACCCTGCAAGTTATATTGATAGGAAAAACAATGACATGGTATGGACCCTTCCAGAACAATGTGGCTTTTTATCTCTAATTTAGTAAGGAAACAGCTTTGCATATGGTCAATGAAAATTTGATATAGCACAGAACCTATCAAGAAATGTTTGACAATCAATGTTCCATGTTACTTAATAATTCTACTTATATGTAATGGTTTAGAGACAGGGCAGCCCACAGACCAATAACAGACACTCTCTTTTAACTCCCCTCCCTCCCCAAAGGGGAATAGAAAGGGTATAAGGGAGAGAGATTTAATGATTAGAAAAGGAAACTAGAACAGTTTTAATGAAAATGATAATAATAATAATAATAACATTATATTAAAAGTGATGTATAAACATTGATATCTTCTTTGAATAGGGTAGTGGGAAGTTGGTCTTTGATATGTACTAATTTAATATTTTTCTCCACATGTCCCTGTTTTTATTATCCCTAGATGCTTATTGCATAAAGTTCCTTCAAATGCCTTCATTTTTAGCATGTAGTTTTCATTGTATCCAACCTTCTTTAGGTTGTTTTTTTTTTTAATTCCTGAAAGTTAGATAAGTATAGATCCTTTTTCTGCTGACTTTGCATACATCAGTTATGCAAGAAAAACTATTTGACATCTTCATAGCTTGTGTTTCCATTGAGGAGAGTTTCTAAAATGATCACATAATGACTTTTGAGAAATCTTAGCACCTGTTCACAGAATGGAAATTAAACACTCTAAAGTTCAAATGTTTTTCAAAATTCAGATGATCTTATTAATACCTATTAGTGGAAAATGGCAAACCATCTCTTCTTCAAGTCTTTGTGAATAATTTCTACTTGAATTTCCACTTGCAAACTAAAACCAGATTGTTAATTAAGCAAAATTTTCTGAGCACCTGGGTTATCAACACAATGATAGTAATTAAATTCTAGCCTCGGTTTCTATACACATAATAATAGAGTGCTTTAGCATTTTCATTCTTTTCAAATTAATTGAATAAATATACACAGCATAACTTCCTTGATCATTTCCCTTCAAACTTCCTTGATACATCCACCTTCATACATTTACTTCAAGCAAGTTCAAATAGGCTGAAATAATCACATATGCTATTAAAACCTGAATGGATCATGAATGCATCAGATCATCCCAGCAGTTTTGAGGCTTTTTTTTTGTTAGTTTTTTTTTTTATATACTACATATAAGTATTCATTTTAGAAGACTACATCTATTCTCCATGGCTTTAGAAATTAATTAACTGGCCCTGGTGACTGCAAAGAAAAGCTTGCATATACATTTCAGAATGTACTCTTCCTGAATCTGAAAGCAGCCTTCAACAGTGGTAAAAAAAATATATAAAAATAAGAGAAGAAACATGATCTTATTCAAACAAGTGGGGTTAACTTTCAGATTTAGAGGTGAAATATACATAACTGACTTACTAGGTGAGTTCACCATTTTAGGAAAGATAGGTTGTCATGTTTAATAAGATCCTCCACATCTGTGACTGGAAAGGAGGAGAACAGACACTAGTGAGCTTGATGACAGACCAGATTGGAAGCATTCCTGCCACCATTGAGATTGGTGGGAGGGTGGTACAGCAAGCTGCAACTTCACAAAACAGTGGACATCATTTCAGCCCAGGAATCTAAATAGTTCAATAGACAAGAATCTTGTCAAAGCATTGAAGCATTTTTCAGTTTGACTTCACAGGTTGACACAGTTGCTCACTCAGGAGTATAGCCCATGTCTTTTATAGAAAATCGGGATTTTTTGGTGGTCATACAGTTAACTGTGCTGGGATCGAGGCAACTTACATCTTTTCCAAATCATTTTTAGGCAAGTCCCGAAGAGAAATAAAAATTTGGGGAGAAAATGTTCTGAATTGGGATGAACAAACGTCTAAAAAATGTAGGGATCCTAATTGTCCTAGATAACTGATCTAAATATTCAGGGCTGGCTTCAGAAAAAAGTTCATTAGAGTTGAATGAGGGAAGCCCATTTCACATCTCTTCTTCATCTTATATGTACAAAAATGCAAGTCTTCATGTACATAACCATACATAGGCCCTGGACACAGGACAGAATTATCTACCACAGGTGAGCCCATTTATATCAAATAAAAGAGAAACATCAGCTGAAACTATAGAATGCAGCATCAATGTATGGTTTAGTCCTGCTCCTCTGCTGATGAATTCCCACTACCAGATAGTCACCCCTCAAAACAGAGCCTGCTTGTCTTTCATGGTTTCATTTGTACAACCTGCTCATCAGTGCACAGCTGCCTCAGGGGAACACGTGTCAGATTTATGCCTTGAGTGTAATTCCTGTAGTTACACACCTATAGCCACACAGGCAAAGGCAAGTGGCTAAGTGTAGGGTTGTAGCAGAAATCATGGGGAAGCAGCTGCATGCATGTTTTTTTGGTACATACTTGGTGTAGAGTTATGGAGACAGACTTGAACGGAGACATCTCCAACATTGATAAAATGTAAGTACAAAAGACACATCATTGGATGGATATTGATGATGTTGTTTCAGTAATGACATCATCCATAGACTCCTAGTGTCTTTGCTTTGCTTCTCTATAGTGATCACAACATAAATTGCTTGTCTTGTTTGACTTCCTTGTTCACCAAAGTTGAGCAGATTGTCGCCGTTTTCAACGCTTCTACCAGACAAAAAGCTTGGGACCATTTCTCGAAAGCTCAGCGAAAGAACATAGACATTTGGCGAAAGCATTCTGAGGTTGGTGATTTTATTGTTACTTCCTATCCATCATCCCACAGCTGGATTGACACAGAACGAGTGTGATTGTATCTGGACATAGTGTATTCAGCAATATTTACGGCTACCGTTTTAGCTGTTAATCAACTGGCCATTACAGAGTCTCATCTACGGTATGAATTGCTCCCATTGCTCTCATTATGGTAATGGTCATTAAATAATGCGAAGACAGAGAGCAATGTGTTTTTATTTTTCAGACAAAATTTGGGAAATCACTGGAGGTTTATATTTACTATCTAAAATAATGAACAGAAGTAGTGAAATTAGGAACAGTATTTTCAACTCAGGATAGAATTAAGAATTATTTCTAAAAAATATCTCTTCGGGAATCATTGTGATCTGCTTTAAAAATAAGTATTCTGTAGCACAGATGGTTTTTTTCTCATTGTGCCATCATATGGTCATTATAAGATGACTTGGCCTGAAAAAAAAACAGATAATTTCTTTCCCAAGTAACGACTTAAGCATATTAAGTCCAGAATTATGACATACTCCTTCCCATTTGCTTTATGTTTATCTTTTAAAAAGTACATCACGTGTATTGATTCTCAGTATTATGCCTGCAAAGAAACTGGTAAAATGTAATGATAGCACCACACAGTTTTAGCAGTGTGGGACCATGCATGTGTGACTGTCATAAGCATGAGCAGACAAAACAGAATTCTAAGTTCTCTTGCTGTGAGTGGCAGCAAAGGAAGCACTAGACCTCATCCTGTATTTTGGTCATCCAGCTTTCGTTTTTAATTCAGTATATACGCTATGAGCCTGTATTTTAAAAAGTAAGTACCGCTGTCTTTGTTTTCTTTCCTTCTTTCTTTCTTCTTTTATTTTTTTCCTGTTTTTTTTTTAATCTGAGCAACTTACATACACATGGTTTACGTTCATGTAGTACAGTATGTTGTTGCTATCACAGTCCTCTAAATGATTTTTCTCTGTCTCAGAATAAAAACTTTAGAAGGTAAGGTGCACTTATTTAATTATTTTGTAGTACACTTGTAAAATAAGTGTTGTACACTTAGTCTGAAAAACATTAAAGTGCTGTGATATAAATCATTTCAATAACATTTTAAGTGCCCATTAACTAATGCTAAATTACAGTTGAATACCAATGGCACTAAATGTAACATCCACACGAATACCAAGTGAATACTTTATTATCAGTGCTATTATGGTGAATACAAAATGACTTCACAATAATGGGACACTTAAAATAAAATGTTAGCAAAATTTATTGGTACAAACTGTAGTTTGCATTTTGTTCACAAATATTTCATATAAGTAATGGATGAAGCCTTTGTTCAGTTGAAAGCTGGGAAGGTGGAGATTGGTGTTTGTAAAAGAAAATATGATTTGCAAGTAGATTATTTCAATTAACAGGGTTTAGACCATCCCTTCTTAAACTAATGTTTAGTGAAGGGATGTGGCATGCCATTCATCTTTTGGCTTTTAAATAATGAAATGTGTAAGAGTTGGGCTTTCCAGAAATGTTAATTCTCTACTCATGGTTTCAAATATTATTGCCTTTTGTTTTTCTAAGAAGAGGACAACAAAAACATTTTAAAACCATGCAAAGACTCTTGCAATATATTTTAGAAAAACCTGTTTTTCAGATGTGAAATATGGTGAAAATGTGTCAAATGGCGTATTTGATTTAAATCATATTTCCTAACCATGACATTATCTGCTAATTTGTTTAATTGCCTGATCACCTTCCACTTTTTTTCTGAATTTAGGAAAGCTTTGCTAGAAGCCCAAACCTAAATCAGTCATACACACAGACATTCTCTATGGAAGATTATTGGTTTTGGTGACATTGTAGACATTGATACATCAAGGACATTTATGTCCTAAAGAAGGAGTAAATGTAAGCATGTCTGCTCATGTATGCATTATACTTCCCCAGGAAAAAGTGCAGGCAACATTTTCCAGTGAAGAATTAAGAAATATCTTGCTAATTTCTTCCAGAGGTGCTTCTCATTGCATGAGACATTGGTCGACAATTTACCTTTTTAATCGCTTTTTCTTTTATATTATTTGAAATTATCCTGCTGTAAACCACTCACTAATTAGCCTCCTTGCCTTTGCTGGGACTAATGGACACACATTTGTCAGAATATTTGAGATCTGCTGATGAACCAAGGGTACAGCTCAAGGGAAACACCTTCCCTTTTTTCAGGCAGTCCCTCTGTGACAGCTTATTGTTAATTGCATGGAGCAGCGTTTGGACTCCTCAATGCTGTCTCCTCCTTCCATGCGACTCTTCCTTGTTTCAAAGATTTCAAACCACCTCTTTGGGAATTAAGCTCTTTGTCAGCAGAAAAATTAGCTGTCTGCGGACTGAAAAGGCCTACACTAATCACAGCGCAGCATCCCCGTGTTACACCTGACAGGATTATTAGGACAAAATAGAGTCCTCTCAATCTTCTCAGCGTTGCCATTAAGAAGCCAGCCACTACACCCATGCTGGCTTTTCTACCCAGAACAAAGACCGTCTAGACTCCCACAAAGCTGGCGTGCCTGCTGATCTTTACCTAGTAACATGTGCAGGGGCTCCCTGCCTGGCTGCCTGCCCTTGCGCCGCTCGCCCAGAGACTGAGCTGGCTGTTCTTGGCACTTGCTTTGGATCAAGATGCAGAGATTTTCAGGACAGCATTATGGGGCTGGGTCTTTAAAATCCAAGGCAATCTGGGCATAGGGCCAGAGGGTGAGATTCTTTTGACTAACATTAGGCTCTTACAATATAAAGTGCTCTGTCTGCACTGGCTGCTCTTGGCTCTATTTACCATCAGCAGAGAGAACTAGGCGCTCCTAGGGTGTAGTTAATATGACTTTTTTTTTAGTGTAGACACCTCTACTTGGCCAGATGTATCCTACTCCAAGTGGCAGAGAGAATTATCTATAAATTAAGCAGGCTGACAATCTCATTATCAGTCTGGTTTTTACACTATTCTAAGCATTATGTCTGCTGTTCATAGAATCATACAATCGTTTGGTTGGAAGAGACCTTCAAGATCATTGAGTCCAACCGTTCACCCTGAACTGCCAGGGTCCCCAAACCATGTCCCCCAGCACCACATCCATATGGTTTTTAAGCACTTCCAGGGATGGGGACTCCGCCACCTCCCTGGGCAGCCCATTCCAATGCTTAACCACCCTCTCTGTAAAGAAGTTTTTCCTGATATCTAAAACCTAAATTTCCCTTGACGCAACTTGAAGCCATTCCCCCTAATCCTGTCATTTTTAACTTGGGAGAAGAGGTCAACTCCTACCTCCCTACAACCTCCCTTCAGGTAGTTGTAAAGAGCAATAAGATCTCCCCTGAGCCTCCTCTTCTCCAGACTAAACAGCTCCCTCAGCCTTTCCTCATAGGAGAAACTCTCCAGAACCTTCACCATCTTTGTTACCCTTCTCTGAATGAATGTTAAAGCATTCTCCTATGTTTAGCAGAAGTAAAGACGTCCACTCAACATGGAGACTCACTTTCTCTCTTGTTTTCCCTGTTTCCTTTGATAAACTCCATTCTTTCACAGGAAGAATTCCCTGTGATGCTGATGTTATAAATATTCATACACAAATAAATATGATTACAATGATAAGTGATGTATAATTAAAATCAGAACAGTATTAAAACCAGATACTAAATAACACATAATGACTTTATGAAAGTTAATACTGACAAAAGGTCATTTTGGGTTTTAGGAGCTCCGGAATGCTCACAGTGAACAGCTCATGGGAATCCGTCGGGAAGAGGAGATGGAAATGTCTGATGATGACAGTGGTGACAATCCCAGTAAAAAGCTGAGAGTAGATGATTCAGGTAAAGTCAAATCCCTCCATAATGTCAAGTATATATAAACATTGTTTTTTTAAAGACAAACAAAAACTTATGTGAAATGACAAAATAATAGCTGGCTCTGTAAGACAGTATCTTATTTAAAACTCTTTAAAATTAATTATTTTAATGATGCAAGCTGTCTCTAGGAGCTGTCACCTGCTATGATCTATAATGATTAAAATTCTCCAATTCTAAGCTTGTCTGGAAGAACTGGGTTTCCTTACTGTGCTCTTTACAAATTTGCATGACAGTATTACATCCCATGGTTGTAATAACATCTTATGAGACCAGTTGGACTTTTGTTTTGGTTGGTATTCTCTAAGTCTTCCCTTTCTTTTCAACAAATACATAGTAATGTATAAGCTCTCCATCAAATATGCCATACTATTTTAACTGTGTGTTTTGTGGAATTTGCTTTTAAAAGTAGATATTTCACAATATGGTACTGCATACTGCATCAATTTGACACTCATTAGATAGCTATCATGAAAGAAAGAACAAGGGTGTATAAGAAAAGCAGTTTTTTTCAGCCTTCTACAAATACTCTGCTCCCTGAGAGGACACCAAGAGGTGGCTCAGAAATTGCCTGAATTACTGAGAGGTGACATGATCTGGATGGATGCTTTGCTTGACTTCTTGACATTGGTTAATAAAGTTGTCAGTAGCTAACAAGAGTTTTCTTGTTTAGACATTAATCTAAAGAAAGCAAATTTACAGAAGCTGAAGCCAAAGCATGCCTGGATATTGCCAATTGGCAGTGAGCTTTAAGGAAAGTAAAGAAGGAGGGAGTTATATGGAAACTTAGATTCTGATTATGAGAATATTACTGATCTATCTATATGGTATCCTTTGCATATGGATACCATATTAAGAAAGGAAATAATTTAATCTATTAAGTGGATTCAAGTCCTTGTATTCCAGCACAAAAGCATGGATTCAAGCTTATCTAGAGAAGAGCTCTTTGGCTCCTCCTGTGACAAGGTGCTGTGTGAGGTAAAATTATTCTGGAAGTAAAGACCAAAGGAAGGAGTATCATTTTAGCAAAGAATTTTTTACTATGACATATCTCTTTGGAAAATATTTCTCCTGGAAGAAGAGTGCAACAATAAAACCCATAAAGGGCAGCCTTGATTTTGCTTGGCTAATTGTGTGGATTTGAGTTTTCTAGACATAATTAGCAGACTGTTTGGAGCTGAGACAGTGGGTTGCTTCAGACAAAGCACTGCTAGCAATCAGAGATTTTTATGAATGTGTAATCATTTTACCTTGATGGTGTCCATTCTTATAGAGAGAAGCCATTAGATTTACCAACAGGAGGGTTGAGCCAGAAATACCCACTGCCTGCAGAGTGGAAGAAGAGCAGTGATGTTTTGAACTGTCATGCTTATCAACTCAGCTGGGTTTAATATATTCATGCTTAGGGCAGAGCTCTGCTGATCATCCTTTTTATAACATCACGAATAGGAAAGTGTGTCTGACTTTCTTCCATAAAAAGAGACACTTCTATAAAAATTCTTGATATCTGAGCTTTCTATATTGTTCTATCCTGAACTACTTCTATTTATTTGTATTCTTATAATGTGAGCACTTGAGTGATAATAGTAGCAAACCCAGTACTGTGTTGCATGCTAAATCAAAATCTAGCAATATGAATCCACTCGAGAACTTGTCCATCATTGTCCATTGTACTGTTTATCAACCTCTTGATCTTAGTGGATTTGACCTAGTATGCTGCATACATATAGACATTCAGTTCTAAAATTAATTTCATAGCTTCTTCTTCCAACATTACACTGCCAACTAAAGCAAGTGCATTTGATTCTTCTGTCATTGATAATAGAAGGAACATGGAGTTAGATCAAGAAGTTATTGGGTATAAAACATTGCTAAATGAAAAGAAAGCAAGAGAAGGATATTTATTTTCTCATTTTTATGTGCAGAGTAGTGAAAAGTGATTCTTCCTTCCTTATTTTAGATTGATTTTTTTTTTTAATATTGCTATTTGCATTAGCCTCCTTCTCTTTTTCTTTTTTCTTTCTTTTTGAGTATGTCATTCCAGATCCACCTCTTAGATCTCACTGGAGTGGCTATTTGTATTCACAGTAACTTCTACAGAGAATGTCGTTTAAAGAATCTTTTAACACAAAGAAACAATTCTGAAGAGTAAGAAAACACTGGCACTTTCTTTTTAACCCCTTCTCTTAAAGCGTTTGTGTAAATGCTTAACCATAGGAAGGACAAAACTTGAATAACACAAAGAAGATATTGTGCCTCTTCAGTAAGGACAGGTCACACATAAAGACTGAAAAGTCTAAATCCAAAAGTGGCTGAAGCAATGATACATGATGAATGGATTTGGATATTTCCATAGTTCTGGACTGTCCATCCTGCCATCCCAATGATTTTCTTTGGGACATTGTTTTTCAGCCTGCCCTGCTCAACAGTAAAAAAAGATTCCTGGGAAGTTACAAACCCCAAAGCTACAAAAGGTGACAGAGATTCCCCCAGGCTCAACACCCATGTCAGGTCTTTTTTCACTAGTTCACTTCACCACTCGTACAAGAAGGCTTAAATAATTCAATAATTTAGAATGAATCCTAAGACCTCATTATGTTTTGGTAAAGTGTAGTTTCAGGAGTCTCCTAGTGTAATTTCTCCTGTTAGTCAAGCCTTTTTCATTCAGAAATAACACACTTTTGTGAGTATCTAAATAGTACAGTGCTGATTGTATCACATTTCCTCTCAGCTAGTCTGGTTATTCATCAACCTGAAAAAAAAGAGAGGATGAATTCCATGCCAAGCATTGGAAAATACAGTGCAACGCATTGAAGCTCTGAGTACAAAAGTACTTCAGCACCTGAGTGCTTGTCCAGAATTTCTGAACTTCAGTTTTCAGAGGAACATTGCAGTGCACTGAGGCCCTTGTACAAAATAAGTTCTAGGGATTTAGAGTAGATGATCAGAAATCTGTTACTAAGAATGGTTTGAAGTCATGCAAGATATGAAGTCATGCAATAGATCAAGTCATGGTGCATATTCCTGCTTAGGCAGGGGGGTTGGACTAGATGATCTTCTAGGTCCCTTCCAGCCCCTAATTTCTGTGATTCTGTGATA
>JANHGL010002693.1:0-14547 GCA_024611195.1 Ceyx melanurus | reverse complement strand
TTTTGTATAATAGATATTTTTTCAATCAAAAGAGACATTGGTTTGAATCCAGAATTATTTTAATTTTAGTGCACTAAAATATAAATATCTTAGAATTATAGTTATGTTAGGTCAACACAAATAATGTTTCTGATTTTAAACAATTACCCTGAATGAACTGGAGGCCCTGGGGTCCACCAAATGTTTTTCTTTGACTTCTTCTAACCACACTGTCTGCATTTGTTAGGAATTGACTATTTGTGCCTTAAAATAAAAAAGCCAAGAATCTATATGTATTTAATATTCTATTTTTTGTGGACTCTTATCTATAATGAATTAATTTAAAAGCTTGTGACAATTTAGTATTCTGTTACACTACTGCTATACGTGTTACATCTCCCTTGTTTTGGAATGTTTCCTTGGACTTTTTAATTGTTTATTATGCATGGCTGTGAAGATGACCAGAGTGTATAGTTATGTTGATAAGAAATTGCACACCTCCAGGGATCCTGTCTACTATCACAAACTCTTCTCTGCTGTATTCTTGTTCTCTCACACTAGACTGATTGGGATATTTCCATTTTGTCTTAAAATAGATCTCAACCTCCTCCAGACACAGCCTTTGTCTTCTGGTGTCTGCAATATAGAATAACAGGTCACCCGTCCTTGTATGGGACTTCTTGGTAGTACTGCCATTTAATTATTGTCATATAGGTTTTAGTACAGTATACTAAATGTACATTTAAAATAAATAATATAATGATATTTAGAACTGCAACTCTGATTTTTTTTTAGCAACTCTGTCTTGTATTTCTGTAGGAAAAATAGGCATTTGTCTTCACTGCTTATATATGCTGTGACTTGTTTAGATGAATTACTTCTTAAACTCTAACAATTTCATCACTTACAGGTGATTACTTTTGCAATATGCCTTTGCCCTTTCCAACTCCCTGAATTTGCTGCTCCTGTAGCATCCTGCTCATGCTTTCCCTAGCCCCACTCAATAGCTTGTTCTCACCTATGAGGACAAAAGAAGTCCCTCAACTGGGCTGTGATGTGAAAATTACACAGCAGCATCTTTTCTAAGTAGAGCAACCTGAGCCTTGGTTGCATCTGGGTCCTAACCCACATTTCAGTGGGGATGGAGATTAACAAACACATAATCCTCACACCCTCCACTTAGACAGCAGCTCTCTGAAGTTTTAATAGCTGGATTAGCTGATGGACAACAGGTTAATTACTGGTCCCAAGCCACTGTGACTTGATTATGCCCATGATGGTCTCCTTTCATGGTCTCTGAGAGCAGAAACGTAGAGACTTTCTGGCTAGAATTAGGTATTACATTAAAAAAATAATAAATTGTCTGATAAAGAGACTTTTTACTGAGGCCTGTAATGACAGGACAAGGGGCAAAGGTTTTCAACTGAAAGAGGATAGGTTTAGATTGGACATAAGGAAGAATTTTTTTATGATGATGAGGGTGGTGTAGATTGGACATAAGGAAGAATTTTTTTATCATGAGTGAGGGTGGTGAAACAGTGGAACAGGTAGTCCAGAGAAGATGTGGATGTTCTCTCACAGGAAGTGTTTGAGGTCAGGTTGGATGGAGCTTAGGGCAACCTGATCTAGTGACAGATGTCCCTGTCCATGGCAAAGGGATTGGAGCAGATGATCCTTAGAGATCCCTTCCAACCTAAACTATTTGATATTGACTTGAGTTTTTGTTAGAATGAGGTTTTTATTTGCTTGCCCTCTTTTTCTTTCATTATTTCATTTCTTTTATTATAGCTTGTTGGCTCATACAAAAAAAAAAAATCATTCTCTATTTGCCCATTGGACTCATCATTGCAATTTCTTGAGGGTAAATTTTTCCATGGAAGGATGATTACATGCTTTTCAGAACAATTTAATTTGATGTAACAATACTGTAACTGTTGCTAAATCTTCCAGAGAGCTTCTGTAGAGTATCCAAATTAAGTGCAATAACCAATCCATGCTTGTATTTGAACAGCAGTAAGCTCTACTCTGTTTTGGATAATGCATTTATACTATTTTAATATCAGTTAAAAATTACCTGAAAAAAAGGTAGATTTCTCCTACAAAAGATAAAATATTTTTATTGGTAATTAAAAATTGTGACATGCTATCTTAAGTGCTGATATAATTTCACAAACATGTTGAATTATTATTATAGGGAACAAGGGATTCTGTCTGTGGAAGGTCTAGTCAAGAGAGGCCTAACATTAAATAGAGTTAATATTCAATTTCCTATAATTTGAAGTTTAACCATATTGCTATTTTAGGTGGGCAAGAAAGAAATCTGTGATATCAAGCCTGAAATCATTTAATCAGGAATGTAAATCAGTTATTTGCTTCAGTTATCAACTGTTGATAGAATTGGCTATGGTAGATTGTTGGGTTTTAATTACAGCTGCTCTGTAATGTTGTTGTGTTACCAGGTTCCAAGAAGGAAAATAGTACAGTATGGCAGTTTGCTATGCCAAATGACCACTGCTACTGCCAAGCATAAAAACCTCCAGGAGTGGGTTCTCCTATAGGAACCACATCCCTAAAGTGATAAATGCCACACTTCCCTATATATATTTACGTTCAGATAATTTATATAAATAATGTTCCTAGTAGATGCTTTATAGCCTTCTGCCGTTTGCTACACAAATTTTAGCTTATATTGCAGACTGTGCAAGTCATTTGGCAAATGTAATTTCCATCCCTGCATACTAATCAATTTCTTCACAAACACCTGCTATCAGTTATGATAATAAAAATGCCATTCTAAATTGAAAAGGGGCCAAATGGAGCTTCCTAAGGAAATGACTTAAGTGTCTTTCAATGCCTTTAATGTAGTAATGTTCTTGTAGCACCAACACTTTTTTGGAGCATTTGCATTTTATATAATTTTACTCTATTACATCTTTTTTTTTCTTCTATCTAAATGGCTCCTCATAATCATTACTACGAAGTAGTTCGTAGTGCAGTTGGGGAGGAATCTCTGTGACTCTCATGGGGCTAAATCCACCAAATTTACATAGTCCAAATTCCTTAGCACAGATCTGCTTGGAACATCTGGCCACTAACAGTAGTATAAATACTAAATGGCTGTATCAGTTCCTATAGCATCACTGGGAAAATGTTGTAAAGTTGGTGGGTGTTTTGCCCTTGGACTGCATGCCAGTTTCTTCCTGAAATATAAGCCTAAATTTAACAGCCAGATTGCAAGTAGCATTTGAATTATCCAGGGTCACTTTATGGCTCCTTCCATCCCGGGAAATAACTTCCCAGCAACACTCTTTGCCAGAACCTAATCATTTTCAGCTCTGCTGGGTCTTGTCTCAGCTCCTAAACGTCTCGCTGGCTTTCAGCTGTATTGTCATCTCCCCTGACAATGTCCTCTGCATTATTTGTAAGGAAACAATCCATTTTACTGATTTCTCCACATTTTCATTTTCTCTTAGCTCTAGCCGCCCAAGCGTATGCACTAAAGGAAGAGAATGATAGTCTTCGATGGCAGCTGGATGCTTATAGGAATGAAGTGGAGCTCCTGAAACAGGAGAAAGGACAGCTCTTTCGAACAGAAGAAAGCCTTACAAAGGACCAGCAGCTGCAGTTCCTGCAGCAGACCATGCAAGGCATGCAGCAGGTATTGCTATGGAAGAAAAGCATGTGTCTTTTTTTATTAGGGAAGAGGTACCCCGAGACTGTGCTGTACTCAAGACTGTTAGACATAAGGGTCCTTTTCAAAGTCCAAAGCATACAGATTTTAGGTGGGGAAAAGAGGAGGGAGGAATCAGGGGCAGGGGGGTTGGACTAGATGATCTTCTAGGTCCCTTCCAACCCCTAATATCTATGATTCTATGATAGTCATTTTAGGGAATCACAAACTGTAAACCCACTGATAGTTAAGGAGACTCTCTATGTATGTTCTTGTTAGGAGAAAATTATATCAATGAATCCCTTCTTACCCTCATTTATTTCAGTTGGCCATAATTCTGCTCAAAACTTCAGGGAAGGTTGTCCAGTGTAGAATAGCCAGTGCTTTGTGATACCTTCATTTGCATTCATTCACTTCTTGGCTTCATCTTTTTTCTGCTGGCTCTTGTTTGAAGCTGACTTCTCCAGCTTGTTCAGACTACCCTCCCACTGACTTAAAATTGGATAGGAAACATCAATGCTGTTTCCGAAGCTTTTGTCATTTATGTTGGCCCATGTATGTAACCTTTTCATTCAAGCAATTTTTAAGTGGTTTAGTGCAGCAACAAAGCTTTTTTCTCTGACATCAGTCACAGAGAAACTGCAATGTGTCCCTGTAGGGTGGGTTCAGTTCATCTTATTCATTCTCGCTTTGTCAGTGTGCTCCTGATGTTGTGCAGGGAAAGTCTTGACAAGCACATCCAGACTGCTTCATATGACATGTCCATTAACTCACAAGCAGCAGTCATTCAACCCACATGAGCACAACTTCATTTCTACCCAGGAACTTGTGTTCAGATGCTACATGATAGAGTGCAAAGGCAGTGCCTCACCATGACACTGCATTGGCTTCCCATCTAGAATGGAGCTTTTCGAGATGTCACTGCAGAGGTTAATTTTGCCTCCATCATCTGTGCCCTGAAGCAACACATGCACTCATCTATCACTCCCAGATTTTGGAAGTGGACAAGTTGTACACACATTCAGATTGTAGAATGCTGGGGGGTTTTTGTAACTAAACCAGAAGACATATATTTATATATAAGCTGCCTGGTTGGATCAGGAATTACATTGCTGTCAAAAATCATGTCAAAAATTGCCTTCAAATCCAACAAGTCTGCCAAACCCACCCAAAAGCAAATAGCAGAGCACAATATAAGACTGCATGTGTGTTTATATAAACATAAACCCCTTCAAAACCTACAGAATTTACTAAATTTGGATGATTAATGGTATAGTGGTGTATTTCTCAACAAAATATTTGGAAAATAGGGAACAAGTCATTGACCATTCAGGAATAAAATCCTTCCTGAATTTAGGAATAAAGACATTCATCAGATATACTCAGGTTTCAGAATACTTTAGTTACGCTGGAGGTCTATTTATGATCTTATCCTTATATAAATGGTTACTTAAATATCACTGGCTTCATTAAATTTAACTGCACATATAAATACCGTGCTAGATTTCAGCCTGATGCTCCATTAAAAACAGTGACAAGTGGGCACAAATTACTACTAAATCAAAATGCTAGAGCCCTAATGCTCATTTTGCATTATTATAATTTCCTACCTGGGGTCTGGATGAAGGATAATCAAGTCAGTAGAATATAAATAGATTTCTATTGTAGGTTCGAGCAAACGTTAATAATACAAGTCAGTAACAGAGAGAGACTTATCTGTTCAGCTAACAATGGACACTGTAGTCCCTGTTCCTCTGAGAGCTTCTACACTCGTGAGAATCTTGCTGCGAGGTACTGATTTTTTCTAGTTTTCCATCTCAGGGTCAGACCTACTAAGTCCCAATGCGATATAATTAGAGATGGCCCAAGGAGCTGGAGAAGACATTGCAGATAATCCAGTCTGACAATATGCCGAGGAGGGCAGCAGCACAGAAGCACGGGAGGTGGAGTTCAGAATATTTGGTGGGAAATTATAAGTCAATTAAGCAGCTGGATGATGGCTTTGGATTTCAATGATTAGCCATAGTCATGACATCCCCTAACCTTTGTGCTTTTCATGCCGTTCATGCATGAATATTTAGAAATAAACCTTTGATTTAGGTAGACTCTGTTTCATCCCAGCGTGGTTTTGTAAATGTTGAGAGATGACAACCTTAGCTAAAATCCATCAGTATAGCAGGTGCTCAGCATCTATGGAAATCAGTCTCTCTATGAAATATTAAACATATAGACAGGACTCCAGCAGTAATAATTTAACAAGAAGACCTGTATTCCCTTTTATCCTTTTGTATATATTAAAATTAATTTCAGACAAGGTAAACTGAATGCCATTGAATTCCCAAACCCTGTATATATGTCAACATTAAAAAAATATATATTATTCTTCCTCCTTTTCTCTTCATTCTCTTGGTTTTTTTTATACACTCCTTCTTCTGACTTTGAAAACTAGCAAGCAAGTGATTTGAGCTGCAGTCTGAAAAGCAGATTTATCTCAGTAAAAGTAGATGTATTTTCAGAATCAAGATTTTTTTTCTACAAACATTTTTAGTGCCAAACAATAGCAAATAGCACAGCATCAAGACATTTTTAATGTACCATCTGGGTATATTTAAGGATTCTTTCCCACATTTGCAGGACTGAGGAAGTGAATGTTTATTTTCTCTTCCATTATTCCTACTGATCCAAAGAATCATCAGCAAAATCATACAGATGTTTGGTTATGAAGTATACCTTATGGGTGGCAGCTGCAATCTGCTTATTTAGTGTTGTCTAAAAAAGAAAATCCTCTGGCCTAATGACATTGAACTTACAGGGTTTTTAGTCAACTTCCTTCATAAAACTGTGTCACAGTTTAATTTCATACCCACTGTGAGATCTCAAACAAATGGAAATAATGTCTTGTATCCATGGTAACAAATGAGATACACTTTACCTGATTTTGAGATGGAAATTGAATTAACTTGTCACTGCTGCATAGGTGGTATTGCCTTTAATTTATTTCTATATGAGATCACACATACCAAGCAGATCACATTCCACATGGCTCTGTTTTTCCTGCAATGTTTGGTATTCACTAACAAAGTCCATGATCGCAAAGAAGGATGTTTAAGCTATAACTATTTATACAATTCTTCACAGCACAGCTGTAAGGATTTTATAAAATCTTCTCTCTCTGCCTGAAATGTTTTACTAGATACATGACTATAAGTAATGCAGAAAATATCAACTAGTAGTGTGGCTTAATGCTGGCCAATCTAGGACTGTTTTCAGAAGGTATGTAATTTCTACAGATTTTAACTATTTGAGTTAGCATATTTCATGTGGAGTAGCAAGCAAAGTTATTTTGAAAACATTCACATTGAACCATTCCAAGAAAAAATGTATGGAAACTGTGCTTTTCTTTTTTGTTGTCCCAAAATCTTGAAGAAATGCACTTGCCACCTTCACGCTTTGAAACAGGGACTCAGAATTTGACAGTGAATTGCTATTGAATTAATGATGTGGTTTCTATATCCTTTTTAAAATCTGCCTGAAATTTGTGTTACAAGCCTTTGAAAAAAATGTCAGCTTGCCACATAGGAGATGGCAATCATTTGCACATATCCAAGTAAATTATATTTTTACAGGGCATCTGGGGTTGTTCATGAATCACCTCCATAGCACAGTCACCAGTGCAATGTTTTACTCCTCAAGCTAAATCTACAGAGCACACCTCCTTTAACATGGCTTTCTAATTGAACAAGTTAGTTCCACCTTTTTGTCAGATATAATTGGCCAAGGTATGGGGCCATGTTTGTGTAGTCATACTGATTCCTCAATTGGTTCATTTGCCAATAGACTGGGGTGCTTCTTTGTGTCATGTAAATGTATGATAACAACTCCCTGAGCATGGTGGGCTGAATTCAAGTTCCTGCAGGCAAGTGTCATCCAGAAATCCAATTTTAACCATGCTTCCACCTATCTTTTCTCCAGAGAATGAACACAAGTGCCTACAGTTCTGCTGTTGCAAATGCTGAGGTGTATCTGGGACATTTAAGAGGCAACTCATTGCCCCTGTCACCTAAAGAGATCGATTGATTAGCTGAGCTTGGGTTCATATTCCTAACACACAGCAACAGCACAAGCTCCCCTTCATTGGCTGTGATGCATTAGAGCCTAGCCATGGAAAAGCAAGAGCAATAGTAACTGTCATGGGTGGTAGGTGTAGGGCTGACAGAAAGGCTGATACACTGCTGCAGCCACTACTCACTCTGGTAGCTCACGATGTCTCAACAGGAGCTTGAACATATTCTCACCCTGTTGATAATCCACATGGGTGTCACTCTGATGCACCCTGATGAAAGCCTTTTTTTCTTTTCTTCTCTTTTTTTTCCCCAAACAGTATCAATTTCTCTCAAATAGTAATGCAGGCTGTGAACCTGAGCACTCAGAAGCCAGGAATTGCCAGAACTACAGCCTGTGTGTTTTGCTTCCTATACCTCAGAGACCCTTCTGTGTTCAGTGCTGCAGAGACTACACAGTTAATCATCACCTATTCAATACTTTCCCATCCTTGCTGTTCAATATGCAACTCAAGGTCTTACTGCAAAGGCCACATTGCTCCTGACATTTCTTACCTACTGAGGACTAGCTTTTGCAGTTTACTAATCATTTAGCATGTAAAATAAATAGCATGTGCCTCTGAGACTTATACACTGCTTTTTTTTACAGGGCTCTGATAAATGCCAGGTGACTAACAATCATTTCAGGCTTCCCGTGTTCATCCAGGGATGGACAGTTGGGATACATCTCACTGTTGTGGTTAGGAAGGTGAGAAGAGCTGCTGGAGTGCATCACAACCACAGCTTCCACACTAGAGTCACCAGGAGCTGGATTAGGACTCTTGTCTAAGGTGGCAGAAGGATCATCTCTCAAGTTTTTAAGCAAGATCATATACATCTAATGTATTGTAACCATAATGAGTAGAAAAGCCAGAGGTAGCTATTGTTGGTCTCACTGTCATGTCTTTGAAATGGATTTCTATCACTCCCACCCACTGGAGCAGAGCTAGTCCATGTCAGATGTCCTCAGTGAGCCAGCAGATTTTTTTTTTCCTAAAAGCAAAGATGGCATTGCTCAGGTTTTTCCTATCCTATATGAAAATGAGGGGTTTTTTTTCTCATACAAGTAATGGCATAACTGGTCATTCCCATGGTCTACTCTCATTCAGTGGGGGTAGAAGGAGAACACATTTCTGTCGAGGTTTCAACAGCTACTAAGATAGACATGGTGAGAGTTTTTTTCACATCACTTTTCTGACCAGTCTACCATCTATTAAATTCCAATAAGCCTCAGCTGGCATTTATGTCTGCAGCTCTCAGATCCTTTGCAGATGTTGTTAACTGTCACAGTGATTCCTTTCTCTCACACACAAACTTTCTGAAATGCCAGAAGTCACAGTCACATGCTCTGTTGGCTGAAAATTGCCAAATCTGATGCCATGTGAGTGCCATGGCCATTATAAAAACATACACCTTTAAATCTACAAGCTCTAGTAGTAGTTTATCACTGAAATTAACATCATTGTTGAATAGATGGATCATGTTATGGCTATATTTATTAATATAGTCTAAATACAGAGGAGATTTGTAGTCTTTTCTTTATGCACCTACCTTTTACTCACCAAACAGCATGAACCCACCCAATGTACTGATGCACAACTAGAAGCTGATTCTTCTCCAAATGCAGAATTAAAGAGAAGAGTATATAAGAGATAAAAAGCCATTACCCTTCTATTTGCATTTTACCTGCTGAATAAACAGATCAGAATAATTAAATTGGTAATGTTTTTTATTACTGCTCTTGCAGTATGAATTCCAGTTAGAACTTTCTGATTTCCTGTAAATGTGGCACTGAAGCAATAATGGCAGTATTGTTCAACACTGATCATTTTATAGGCAATGGATACTGGGTCCTATGTCCAGATCTTCACTTCTATGTCTGTCTCCTCTCACTCTATGGTTGATACTTGGAAATTGGTTAAGAAATGTGTCTTCTCCCAGGACAGAGAGAAATCTTCCCATAAGTGTTATCTTTGTGCCCTTGTGCTTTTCTACTTTTCGTGGCTCTGTACAGTACTGTCCATGTCCTAACTTCCAGAAAATACTTACTCTATCTGATTATATTTAAAAAAAAAAGAAAATAGAAAAAAAGAAAAAAGAAAAAAAAAAAGGCAAAAAAAAAAAAAACAGCTGGCAATTAAGTGCTAATTATTTACCAGATCACAGACAAGCCAAATGAGTTCTCTTCTATGTTTAACAACCTTTCCTTATTGAAAGCAGCCTTTAATTTCCCAATTCTGCCACCACCACTTCAACAATATTATGGGAAGTGTAAATAAGGGCCCGCAGATGCTTAAAAACCATATTCTCAATAGCTCTTCTAGTGGTAAGATGGTGGAGAGTAGCATCTTTTTGCCTGCTACCATTGGTAAAGCTAAAATGAGATTGGCAGCAATAATAAACACTCGGGAGAGAAATAATTGGGTGCACACATTTTATTTAAAATATGAAAGAAACCAGCTAATATCTTCATTAACATGCCTGTGTAGTCTAGTGGTGGTGAAGGACAGATCTCATAAGTTTTATGGTCCAGTGATCATACATGAATTCTTTATAAGATCCTAAATACTATCATTGGCTTGTTGATTACATAGCTTCCAAATGTGTTTGATGCTATCAAACTACTAGGAATTGTGTTTCAATGGGAATTACACTTGGTAAATTTATTCTCTTCCCTAGTATCATTTTTCCAATTAAAATTTACCAGATCTTTTTATTCTCCTTTGAAACAAATATTTTTTTCTTGAGTAAGAAATCAAAATTTTTTTTAAATCTGTTTTGTTTGTTGAGAAAGATCACACTCTCTCATGCTCACATGCAGTCCCATGAAAGAAGAGATGGGATTGTACAGTTAATGTGTATGGTGAGGAGGTATCCACAGTGGACAGATCCAGGTGAAAGACTAAAGATGAAGTTGCTGTGAATGACTGATCATATCTTCTTTTGACTGTGCATCAAACCAGGTTGACTGGTTGCCTTGTAGCATCAATATGAGGTCAGAGGGAACACGATGCTCATTTGGGCTCAGTCCTATTCCTTTGACTATGATCAGAGCAAACTGCAAGCCCACCTGTCCATTCATGTATTGCCAATAAAGTCTAGGGCTATGTAATATGCCAATCACCTCACTTAGGAAAGGTGGGAGGCAGCTTTATTGTTGAGGTGCAATGGGCTTTGGTCAGACTTTTCCCCTGCACAGGCCACCATCAAAATCAAAGGCCTTATGCAATCTGCTGTGAAAGATCCCAGAGAGGGATCTCTGGTGCTTGCACTAAGTATCTGTTTCTTGACTGGGAGAATTTCACTTCTGAGACGAGGGACTGGTGTAAGGTTCCAAAGGACTTGCATTTTTTCTTAATTTTCTGCAAAAGCACACAGCTAACCAAAGAAAACTTGTCTTTCTTGAGGAGTAAGAGATATGTTCAAAAAGTACTTGGCAAAGGAAAGCTGTAGACTGGCTCTTAAGCCATTCTTGGCACCATCCATGTTCTCCTTTCATCTGCTAATTCCTAACAATGCCTCTTGCAGTTGATGTGCACACTCAATGCACCTGAGGTTCAATAAAGGCCTGAGTCCATCTTTTACATAACTTCCCTTTGGGTAGTTTCAGGGTGTTTGAGTCCATCTGTTTTCTCATTTGGCACATTTCTTGGGTTTACTCCTCATACCCTGAGTGATGTAAAGGCAGTAGGACTTCTGCAGTCAGTCTAATAGCAGGAGGAGGTAAACTCTCTTAAGGAAGCAGATGGATTGAGTTCTTCAGTAGTGCCACCTTACACACTTCATCACCCACCATACACTCATGTATGTCCAGCTCTGCAGCCCCATCTGAGGTGATGCTGTCATGTTCAGTGTGATCTTTGCCTCTGGGCAGAGAGCAAGGAAAGCTCACTTTGCCAGTGGACAGTCAATAAGTAGGAGCTGGGCTGTTGATCCTCATGCAGCTTTTCACCAGCCTAGGGCAGGGAGTAAAGGCTTGGATTCCTTCATCATTGTGAACTCCACGATTCATCCAAATGGTGCCATGCACATAGTTCCTATGACAGAGGCCATCCCTGAGAGGTGGGAAGGATGACAAGCATTGCTCTATTAAATTGTTTCTTTTTACTAAAAAAAAATCCACAATCATACCCTTTATTTTAATGATGCCTTGTCATACATTAGGATTGCATGTGTGTTGCCTTTACTGCTGCAACATCAACTTCCTTGAGGGCTCATTTCTAAAGCTTCTTTGACTTGTCTTTCACATGCTCCTGTTTCCTTGGTGATTTGTCTGGCCTCATCAGCGTCTTGTTACTAATGCATATTTGCTCAGCTGGGAAGTCACTTTCTCATTATTCAAGCCTGCCATGTGCTGGCCATTTGTGATATGAAATCTTGTCTTAGAAAAAAAACACTCTTACAGATGGTCCATGGAAGTACTGGGAGAGAGATCTGTATTTTTATTTTGCAGTTGGTTGTGTACCCGAAATTTCATTTTGATTCATTATTTCTTTCCCTTCTATTTAAGGAGGTTTTTTAAAAGGTACATTTACCTTCCTTCCTGTTAAGGGTTAGAGGTAGACTGGCCACTAGATGAGTGATAAATGCTTTCTATTAACCCCTCTGCCTTCCCAGAGGGGAAGAGAAAGGGAATAAAGGAGACTGATGGAGTGGAAAATTAAAACAGCTTTAATGAAAATGTTAATAATAAAATTAAATATATACAAATCCATAGAAAACCAGTATTGAACTCAAGCCCCCTGATGGCAATTATGTCACCATCAACACTAATGTTGTGGAGCAGGCACTGAGGAAGTCCCAACCTGGACTCAGCAGCAGATGGGAACCAGATTCAGAAACACACAGATTGGGCTCAAAGAAAGAATGGACAGAGTCCTCCTCTGACACCAGCCATTGAAGAAGATAACTTAATCCTTGTGATCTCTCAGCTTTATACTGAATATATACTGAAAACATTGGTTTCTGTAGGAACAAGTATAAACAAGAGCCTTTCTGTATATCAGTCCTTAGTACTAACTTTAAGCATCAAGCACTCTGATTTCTAGAAGCAGACACTGCCTGCAAAAATGTGCTGTTAACTTCAGAAAGTGACATTACTTAGAAGAGACTTAGCTGAAAAGGAAAATCACTGAACAGAATTAGTTCTTTTCTGGTTTGAACCCGTACACTTCCCCTCTGTATCTGTGAACAGCTTCTAGGAATTTCAAAACACTAATTTTCCTCGCTGGGTTTTGTCCTTTTCCATTTGCCAAACTCTTCTTTTTCTTTCTATAGAATAATGCTAGTAAAGACACAGCAAGGCTTTTCTTGAAGGAAAACAAAAAGATAATTAAACCTCATAAACTGCTGATGTGTTTAAATTTTTAGGTGAACTCTGTAGTCCTTTCACTGCCTGTGATTTTTATACCTTTTAGATCTCTGATTCCAGTGTAGTTAGGGGAAAGGACTGCACTTTTGCACAAGTAAGAACTGCTTATCAGGGTTACTGTTTAATATGCAAGCCTTGCTTCATTGGCACTGAAAATGGTAGACTTGGTAGGGACAGAGCCTGCATATTTGGGTCACGTAAGTTTTACCTTCCTTCACTTTAGGCACCTAGTAAACCAGATGTCTCCATTTTTCTTCTGTATGGGGATATATTCACTATATTTAGTAAATGGAGAGTAATACATCGCCCCTAAACATTAAATGGAGTATTCTATTTGCCTGGGTTGACTAGATGTCTAAGAGGGCCATTGAGTTGGCTGATGTGTAGGACCATCCCTTTTTAACTGATATACTAATTTCAGAAGAGTTTGCCACAGATCTTTTCTGGACATTCTGCAGCTACCCAAGAAATGAGAGTCTGTACCTCCTTCCTGTGGCTAAACAGGCCAGGTTTGCTGAATGTGCCTGAACAACCTGTAATCAAAGCCAGTGCTCTCACCTCAGAGCTGTTCTTGCATCTGTTCTTCTTTCATTCCCTTTCTTTAAGGTCTTTGTAACCCTTTTTGTATTTCATTTCAAGCAGCTGCAGAGAAAACCATAACCAAAATAGCAGAGGCAGGACTATTCAGCAGCATAACTGCTAAACTTGTAGCAAATGCTGGTTTTCCTTTTTCATTATTCTGTCAGCCTTATAGTATCTTAAGTACAGCCTCAGGCCCTGTGGTCTCTTATGATCTGCCTCCCTTTTCTTAGCCAGCTAAGTTGATGGCTTCATGCTGGAAACCACGCTTCCCTTCTGAGCCCCTTCTCTGTCCTGCTAGGCTCAGTGTGACCACTCTTCTAGATATGTTCTTAATTTATATTTAAATGTACACATGTAATACTGTCTTTAGGGGAGCACTGGAGAACAGTGGGCAGGGAGAGGAGAGGAAAGAGAAGGGAGTATTTCACAGCTGCACAGTGGTACACAACAGCAAGCTATTACTTTCCCTTTAGGGCTTCTCATAATGTTTCAAGGCACTGTGTGATGTTCTGTTGTTAACATTCTTGGCCACGCTGGCACTGCACTGTACACAGTCTGAGTAATTCAGCTGGCTTCCATAATGCCTCCTATATTTAATGTTTCAGAAGCTGTGAAGATTGGTTTAAGATGGTAATTTTCTGTCTGCACTTTTGAGATCTACGTGGTATGGGTGGGACTGAACTGGTGCTGACAGAGATTCAGCACTGGAGGTGGGAATGTGTGAAAAAAACAATAAAACACACATAGCCTTCTTCCCGCCCACCCCCACCCCCCCCCCCCCACCCCACACCCCAAACCCCAACACCAGAAAACGGAGCCGGCCGGCGATGTGTGGGTGAGAGATG
>JANHGL010002692.1:74577-90318 GCA_024611195.1 Ceyx melanurus | reverse complement strand
GCGCTAACTCCCGCTCACAGGGGGTCTGCTAGGAAGCCGGCGTCTTGTGCCCGCAGTCTTTGTGCGAGCCTTGTCGCCCCCCGCTCCTCTCCCCGCGCCTGCGGGCCGCTGGTAGCCGGCACTGGGAGCTGGGCTTTCGGCAGGGCTCTGGCAGCGCCTCGCCTGCCTTTTGCTTTGCCCACCGAGGTGCTTTGTGTTCCGTCGCTCCCCCTGGGCTGCACCGTGTTGTATCTGAGTGCCAGGCTTAGCCGGGCTCTGGAGAGTTCATGGAGCCTTTTTGAGCAGGGAGGAGAATTTTCCTTTAACACGCGATTCAGCTTTTAACGAGCGATTCGGGTGGGTGGGTTGGTTGGTTGGTTGTTCTCACGGCGTTTCAGGTTTTGTCCAGATGCTTTAGCAAATCAGTGTCTTCTAGAAAACTCTCTTCCAAAAAGCCCTCTAGGGTTTTTGTTGGCGTTTTAAAGTACCATTAATTGGGTTGTGGGGTAAGCGTGGCTAAAGATGGTGAAAAATTACGATTGATCTTCTCGTTAAGGAGCAGGAACCTGCTTCTGAGGGGGGGAAAAGTGGGAGAAGCTGTCGGGGCTGAGCCATGTCCTGTGGGACTCTGGATTCGTTTCCTCATCCCCTGCCCTTGCCTTTGCTCCGCTTTGCGGGGTGCGTGTCCCAGTCCCTGTCCCTTTTGTTAACGAGCAGCTCTTCGGAGCTTTCCTTCGATGAGCGCTCACAGACCCTTTTCCTTCTTCCTTCACAAGCCATAGTGCTCCAGTATGACAGAAAAGGACCTGAAACCAATATAGCTGTGCGTTCAGCTGCCTTCCAACACAGCCTCTCTTCAGTTGGATTTTTTCCTCCCTTTATTATTAATTGGCAGACTCAGAAAGAGCTGTGGCCTTACTTTTTTTTCTTTTAATGTTTGTTGCTACTTCAGCAATTTAATAACTCTGCAGAGAACCTGGGCATTTTGAAAGCCGAGGATGAAGAGTCTACTAATAGTCTTTTGCTACTGTTTCACTCCTGTAGGAAACAATCTTTACTGCTGGAGAGCTGTGGTTCAAATTTCCACAGGCGTTTCTTGCCTGTGCTTCTAGCTAAATTTATAAAGGAATCCTGTTAGCTTGTATGGAGCTAAATCTGGCTGCTGCAACTCCTGGCTGTGCAATTGTCACAGCACAATATATAGCTTCCCTGAGATTTATTTTTAAAATTTAGTTTAGCATTTTTTTTTGGTGGTTTTTGGTTTGGTGTTTTTTTTGTTATTGTTTTTGTGGGGGTTTTTTTTGGTGCCTGTAGCATGTAGTTGTCATAATTTTGGGAACTTTTCCCATGTGTGTGTGTGTGCTTTGTGATGGAAACATAAGAGTTATGCTAAGGTTAGAAAATGTATTAATAGGGTGCTTGTCTTGCAAATATGAGAAGGCAGTTTGAGATCGGCCTCTTAATGAATATTGGTATTGTTCTCAGGTCCATGCAGATGCTTAGCTATTAAACTTTGACTCTCTACTTCTCCTCTGTGTTCTCAGTTGGCAAACTACAAATGATGCAAAGCAGTCTGATAAATTGCTCGGTTCTAAATGTGTTAATTTATGTGAATGATTAATATCATGATTTATGTGATGGTAACCAACATCAGCCTGTAGCCATATAATGAAGTGCATCCCTGCAAAGGCACGTTATGATTAACATTTAGTGTTAATGTCTTATTTTTCTTGTTGTTCTTTTACTTATAACTTCCAAAAAAAAAAAAAAAGAAATAGGCATGTGGTCAGATTGATTGATTCTTACTTGATAACAACTTGCAAAGACACTATTGAGTTCATTTTGAAGTGAGGGTAGATGTTAAAAATGTTGGAAATCTTCAAGTAGTGAACTTGGTTTGTTGGCAGCTCTCGTGATCTCAGGACATCTGCTAATGTGTTCTCCTTCTTCCTTAGGCAGGATGTGAAATGAGATGTGGTTGACTGTCCAAAGGCACACTTTGGGGCTAATGTGCTTCATTGCAAGGTCTTGGTATAAACTGCTCAGGAGAAAATGTTTGGAGTTAAGGGAGTGAGCTCTTGGTACCTTCCTGTGTTTTGGCATTTGTTTTGGTTTGGGGTTTGTTTTGGTTTGATTTTGGCGTTTGGTTTTTTGTTTGTTTGTTTTTGTGGTGGTTGGTTTTGATTTTTTTTCAATGGGGTTGTGTTTTGGATTTTGTTGTTGCTTTGGTTAAAGTTAGAACAGAAGAAGAAGTTTCTACTTGCCCAAATTACTTGTTTAATAAGTAAGTCATTACTTTGGTAATTTTTGCTACTGTTATCTGTAAAGGCTGGTATGGCAGAACCTTTCACTGATGTTATTTTTCATGTGGCTTCAGTATTAGTATTTTTGCTAAGTCTTTTGGAGTGGTGTGCATTTTTGAAAGCTTCCCTATATGTTTGTTTGGATTGCAATATACCTGTTTTCCTCTGTTGTTACTAGGCTTATGATTTTTTGGCTCCAATTCAGGAAAAGCTTTTTAAGCCCTGCTAACTAGATAGGGTTATAGCAACTGGTGAAGGCACACACTTGAAGTAGTGCTTTATTATCTTTGAATGCAAACTGCAGTGTAAAGTTGGTATGTTTACTGTAACCATATAACACTAACAGAATTTTAATTGTCATGGCAGTAGTTGGCATTTTACCTTCCTGAAAAGACTATTGGTAACAGGGATAGCTCTCTGATAGCAACACTCATTCAACTGGTAAGCTTTAGTTGGGTCATTTTGAGATCTACCCAGTGACAGGGCTAACAAAAAAAGTTATAAAATCTGCAGTTAGTAACTTTGAAGAATACTTCCACAGATTAGCCCAAGACTGCTGTTTTTTTAAAAACAAAACAAAACAGGCTTTGTATACAGAAGTATCATCTCCAAAATTTAAACATGTTCGTTCTATTTAAAAAAGACAAACCCCAAACCAAAACAATTCCTAGAGAAGGACACTGCAAAATACATGAACTCAGAATGGACAGTTTTTTGCTTGCATCTTATATTTTTTTTTAATTAAATCTCAAAGAACAATCTTTTAACAGTTTTCTAGCACACTTTATTAAAGCATGCCAAAGACTCACCCAGCTGTTGATTTTTATTTATTTGGTTTTCTCTCATGCTTGGTTGCCACTGCAGCAATACCTGGACACCACTTGGTCTCTCCCCAGCCAAGCCAGAGCTACAGTTCTTGGTCTGTAGAGCAAGGGATTGTGAGGAGATGTTCCTGGGTGATGCTGAGATGATGCTCAGCATGACTCTGTCATGTACCTCTGGTCCATAGGGTCAGATGTGCTGTGTGAGGAAATACTAGAAACATCCAGTCTGATTATAAAGGGAGCCATTTGCAGAACTCTGATTAGAAGTGTTTCTCAGGTTGGGCATCTATGAAGCTGTGTCAGTTCTAAGTTAGTCCAAAAGAAGCAATCTAATGTGCATTCCTTTTTGTATTCAGCCACGTGTTGAGAAAGATGATTGCTGTGTTAAAGAGGCATATTATATTGACACATTAAATTAGGTTCAGCTTTAAATAACTTTTCCATCAATTTCCTAGAGTTCAAGTGTGGTGCACATTTCTCTAGAATGTGCAGTAGAATATAGAATAATGGCATATGAAAAAATGCAAGTTAGTGATGTCTACTGAACACACCCGGGGTAGTTGTGATTATATCTAGTGGTCCTCTTACAGGGAGCTGGAGGTCTTGCTCACAGGGACAATCAAGATGTCTTGCCACTACTTACTCTAAAAAGTATTTGGCTTTTGTAATGTTGGGGGGGGGTAATTGTTACAGAACTCAACAAAGACTGGAGTGGCAGAAATGCTGCAGAACTCTTGCTGAAAGGTTAATTTGAAGCACCTGCATTACTGTGGTTAAAGCAAGGATTTTAAGGTTGTAGGACTGGCAATAAGGGGAAGAAAGCAGTATTGTAAAGTGAGAATGCAGAGGCCATGTAAGCTATAGCTTTCCTCCCCACCACCCCACTCCCCCCTTCTTTTTTTTTTTTTTTTAAGATGCTTTTCAAAGCATTTCTAATAGCTGCTCATTTAATAGTTGATTAATCCTCTCATTCTGGGAGACTAACCAAAACCACCTAAAGAGTTGTGCTGCCTCGCCAATCCCAAACAGTGTACTCCCCACCCTAATAATGGATGAGACTTCCCAAACTTGTGTGTTTGGTTTCATTAACCATTAATCTTGTAATATTTTTTCTGTTCCTTTTGGTTTTTAAGCCTATTAAAGTAATATTTTCCAGTTCTTTTGCTGTAACTCTAATGCACAGAAACTTCTTTTTTGAAAGAAGAGCTGAGTTTCCTGTGAGATGTCGTGGCTCCAACAGTTAGGGCTTTAGAAAGACATCATACATCAGAGTGAGTGGGTGGAACTACAAAACCAAGGAGGGGACAGGAGCAGAACTAGTGAAGAGAGGTAAAGTCAATCTTAAGAACATCACCAGTGCAGTGACAACTGTTATGATTGGAAGTATGGGAGCCTTTTATATATGTGGTTAAGAATACAAGAGATAAGTCTGTACTGATTAAGTGATAACTGAAAGTATTGGCAAAGCCAGTTTGTGTTAATTCCATTTCAAAAGGGCTGTGTTTGTAACAAGCTATCTCATAGTGTTTAAAGTTTTTTGAGACACTTTAAGGATAGAAATATATATATTTTTGGTTGTGGTTGCTGTATTAAATAAGTCTGTCTACTCTGATTCACCAAAAGTCAAGTTGATATTAACTGGACCTAAAAGAGGTTTAACTGCAAATTTGATTCCAAGTGCAGGAAAAGAAGGGGCCTGATCAGGGTGGACTGGGGAAGGAAATTGATGAAAGAGCTACTGATACTTGCCAAGCAGGCCTGAAAGGACCAGTGGTCCCAAGCAAATTACAAGCTGCTTAATGCCACTGTCAGCTGCTGACTGGGGTGTGTTCTGAAGGACCTGGTTATGGAGGCCCTGCTCGTGTTCTTGTTAATCATGACACACACCATGAGCGTTTGTGAAAAGGCAAAGCAAGATGGCAGTTTAAGAATGTATCTGGAAGGGAGCCTTGATGCATTTGACTTGGTTTTTTCCCTTCTTCCTTACTTCCTTAGCATAAGCTCCACTAGTCCTGCTTCCTAGTCCTCTAGAGGATCATGGGTGGTTATGCTAGTGGAAGTTGCATGTGTGTTTTGTAAGTGTAGTGAACAGCTATAGGTTGGGCTGCCAGCTGTTTCCCATGCAAACTTGTGACTGAAGCCATGCTAATTATCTTTGAATCCTCTACGTCTTGCTTGCCTGCTCTGTCACTGAGTTTCAGACTGCGAGTGGTGCCAAGCCTCTTCCATAAGCATGTGTGCTGTAGAAACTTGCATGCGAGCCCTGCCCAGATGTTTTAAACCCTACATTAATTGATGTTAACATCGAAATATTTGAACATTCATATCCATTCAGACATTTCAGGATCACATCCCAGGCATCAGTCTCATGCAGCCAATGCTCTCTGCTGCTAGCGTGCATGAATCCTCTCACTGGAAGCACTGAGCAGAGGTAAAAAGGAAGTCACGGGAAGGGTTGCTTACTCAGAGCTGTTGTAGATGAAACCCTGATACTGAGCTCAGGAAAAAGAAGGCTGTTTGGATTGCCCTAAGGAGCACTGTCAGGGACAGGGTAACAACCAGCTTCCTTCCACGGTCATGTTTGACATCTTTCAGCATTATCATCTGGGCGTGGGCTTCAAGGTCAGCTTCTGCCTTCACCAGCCCACGTGAGTAGTCTTTCTCTCCCAGACTTAGTGCATAGGCTCTAGCACTTGGGATTTTTCCTGTGCTTCAGCTTTTGTTAGGTGGAGTTATCTGTGAACACGAGGCAAGTTTCCCTTGCTAATCTCCTGTAAACTCTTCTTTGTTTAAGTATTTCCCAGTGTTTACTCCCCTGCATGTTCCCTGAGATTAGATACAGTGTCTTCTGCAGCTTTATTGGGATTTCTACATATTAGTATCAACTTGCTGGGTTTTGGTTTGGTTTGGGTTTTTTTTTTTCCTTCCTTCATATTTCTGTTGCCTATCTCAGTGACTCCAGGTTCATACTGGAGGTCCCATTGCAGTTCAGAAATATGGTAGTAGAACTAGTTGCTTTCTGCTGCTGCCACCCATCTGTGGTACTTCAATCTAAGGTAACACCATGCTCTGTGTCCTTGATTCCTGACAGGAAGGAAAAAAATATAGTTCTTTGTAAAAAAAAAAAACCAACCAACTTTGAAAATAGGTGGGTGAAATGAAGAATGACTTATTTAAGCCTGTAATCTTCTTTATCAGTTCAGTAGCACAAAGGTTTTTTTCACTTGCTCTTTAAACTGCAACTAAGTTAATATCTGCAGAAAGAGTATTTTAGCTTGCAAGCAGGTTTGGTGGTGTGAGGTTAGCATGTTTTCTCAAGGATATGTGAAGATTTGTCACTGTTTACTTTCTGATTCCTTCTCATTATCCTGATAACATGCCTTGTGTGGTTGCTCAGAGTTGTCATACCTTTAGTGTCTGAGTGATGGCATCACAGACTTCAGGCTGTTGCAGAAACAGTCATTCTCTGAAGAATCAGCAGTCAGCCTATTAGAATGAGAGACAAAGATGTATTTAACAGTGAATCATTATTGAATTTGGAGACACAGCTCTTCCATCATGCTCTACCAGCATACACAGTTTGTCATTTCTCATTTCTGTCAGTCTTCTCTGATAATTGTCAGTGTCTCTCACGTTACATGAGTCTGAAGTTCTGGATCTCTGATGTGATCTGTCTTGATCATCTTATGTTTCTGCTGCCTTGAGGAGGTTACTGTTTGTCCTGCAGACAGACAGTCCCATTTGCCACACTCCTCACTGGATGTAGCCTTTTACAATTCAGGTTGGTTATGCTGAGAAGTCTCTTCTGTTTTGTAGCAGAAAGTTCTCATCTCCAGTATCTTCTCTTGAGCTTGAACTAATTTCATCTGGTGATTTTTATTTATTTTTTTTATTTATGTTTTCTTCCAAGAGGAAAGCCATTAACTTCTGAGTATATACCTGTGGCACCAAGTGTCAGGGACACGGTAAACCAGAGTAGAATGTTGTGATCTGTTATTAAGTGCAAAATAATAAGTAACTCCTAGGGGCATCAATAACCATTTAATTGTCAAGATTTCTTTCAGACTTTATGGCAGTATCTTGGTGTGCCTTGGTTCCTCCATTGCTTTAGATGACACTCTTGCTCAACTGGTATCAGAAATGCAAGAAGAGTCAGTGCTAGACAAATTCTTCAGTTGAAAAGTACTAGACTTTCTGCAGACTTTCTCTTCAGGAATCACTTCACTCTTTCATCAAGTCCATCAGCAGATAAATGCAGAATAAAGTATTGAGAAAACCCCATCTTTCTGTTTGTGTGAAGCACAGAGTGGTTTACCAAGGCATGAGCTGTGCTGAGTAGAGTTTAAACTCCTGCAGTCTGATGGTGAGTTGGTATTCATCAATGACCTGGACGAGGCATCAGACTTTGTCACTGAAGACTTGTTACTTCCTAATCTCTTTCATCTCTAGGGGACAGTGTTTTCATCCATACCTGACAGACTCATCTGCCTACTGTGTGTGCATCAGCAAGACTTTGTGCACAGTAAAGCATAATGTTTTGAAGGAAAGAAACCTTTAATACTGCCTTAGAAACTAGTGATTCTTTTCCTCCTGTAATTTTATATTCAGGGTTGCAGATGTCACTGAAAAAACTAAGGTTTTAGGGAGGCTGTGGAGTCTCCATCTCTGGAGACATTTAAGACCCGCCTGGATCTGTTCCTGGGTGACTTGGTCTAGGTGATCCTGCTCAGGCAGGGGGGTTGGACTAGATGATCTTCTAGCTCCCTTTCCAACCCCTAGTATCTATGAATCTATGAATCATGCACCTATTCAGGCTTGCAGAGGATTATGGGTGCCAGGGCCACCTGAATGTCTCATGATTGCCACTGTCTTGTACAGATGAAGTCTGCCCACTATATAGTTATTTTCCTTTTTTTTTTTCTTTTTTCTTTATTTCCTTCTTATTTAATTTAATGCCTGTGCTGCAGAGAGTCTTTTCTGGTTTCACTAGATGATTGGTTACACCCATCTTCTGACAATTTCAGAAATATGTCCTGGTTTGCTTTCTCTTATTTGTTACTTATAAATGTTGAGTCATATCAGGAGGCGATTAGTTCTGGTACCTGGGTCAGATTTACTTGTTTATGCCCATACTTGCCTTACACTGACTTATTTCCTAGGGACAGTTTGAAGCCATACCATCAACACATAGTCTGGGGAATTTCTGGCAAAAATTCAGTCTTAGCTGTTGATGCAGCTCAGCCTTTGTGTTGTTCACTGCTGTGGATGTGCAGAGTGAAGGAAACTCTAGGAGTGCTGCTTGTACTTAAGCCCATGAAATTAGCTTGATGCATCTGGGAAAGCACTAAGCTGATTGCATGTGGAATAAATCTGTTTCCGTGGGACACAGCACATCTTTTGTCTGTTCATCAGTTATGTCATGCAATGAGAAGGTGCTACAGCATGTGGCCTTCCCTGGATGCTATAACAGGCAAGCTGCTTTCATTGGCCAGAAAACTTGGGATTTAAGTACTGGCACATAGTAAAAATCATGGCAGATGAATTCTTTCTTTAGTCCTCATCACTGCTGATTAAACCTGCACAGTGGTTTGCTGTCTAACACGTGCAAACATCTCCTAAGAATTTTACTCTTTTCTTAGAGGATCAGTGTGTGGAATTGTTTGGCAAGAGTATTTGTTTTAATATAGCACAGCGTTTGTTGATGCTATTTTATGATATTGAGTCCAAAGTGTGATCCAAGAGATGATGGGAGATGTGATTTAGTATGGCTGGGGACAAGGTAAGTGTGGGGATGACAGTGAGTGGAATGAATGTCTTGATACTAGTAATTTAAGCAGATTCCCACTTGTAAATCTGTGTAACACAATTATATGTAGTTGGGTGGCTTTGGCTTATTTTGGTGTTTTCCACTAGCAGAAAGAGGGTAGGGAAATTCTTAAAAAGCTGAGATTTCAAAAATGAAATCCATGTCTTGAGGGGACCAGTTGAATAAAGAAGTTGTAAATTTTAGCCTTTCACTTAGCATCTCAGTCCAGGACCATTAAGGTGTTGCATGGAAGTGTTTGTGTTACCAATTTCTGGGCTTATTCATTTAATGTTACAGTGAAATCTCCAAGTGCCACAGTATGCCAGCTTGTCATTATGGTTCAAGTGACTTAAATAACTGAACTGTTTCTTGGGGGATTTTTGCTTCTTAAACTGTTACTTCCTTGAGCTTTTAATTCTATTTATTTTCTAAAAATGTTAAAGAACACAAAACTTTTTCATGAGTAATTGTGATATGTTTCTGGAATGACTAAGGCTATTTCAAAACATGCACACTTTGAGAAGATGAAATAGAAATTGGAGGGAAAAAGGCAATATAGTTTTTGGGATTTTTTTGTTGTTGTTTTCTTGTGGTAGTGCTTCTAGTGCAAAAGTATTGTATTTTATATAGTATATTACATATTTTTTTAATTTATATAGTATATTCTTACATTGATGTTTGAGAAATAAACCATCTAAAGCTGAATTGGTCATGAAATTCACAGGGTGAAAAATTAATTTTCCTTATGGATTGTTCAGTTATATGATATGATAGTACAAGATCTGTAGAAAACTTTCTTGAAAAAGTTCAAGAAGGTTGTTAGAGGAGTGCTTTATAACATCCAGTAGCTTGTGCTTTAGTTGATTTGGATGTGACTGGAGCACCCTGTTAAAACTGTCAATCCAAAGGCTTTGAAAGGCTGTTGGGTGCTTTGGGAGAGAGAATATCTCTCAGTTTCATGTCAATAAATCTACTCTGGAATGAAAAAACTGTTATTGATGACATTTCTACCAAATAATAGTGCCCCTACAAAAAGTTTAGGCTTCTTCTGGATTGTCTGGTTTCCTGATTTTCATCTATTTCTATGTACACATACACACATGTATGCATGGGTGTGTATATATATATATATATATATATACATGTGGGATTCTTAAATCTATGACCTTTTCTAGCAGTTAAAGTGGAGTCCTTTGCCTCTGGAGGATTTGAGACTAATGAAAGTTGCTAGGACTAAAGAGAGAGTAGGATGATTATTACAGCACACTTTGTGTTTTCGTTTTGCTTAATTTCCAATCTGAGGTACAGTCAGGTGTTTGGGCATTTCACTGTTGTAGCTGCTGCAGTCTAATCACAGGACCCTGGTGAGAGTAATGATGTATTTCTTTAGGTGCATAGAAATGTTAGTGGAGGCTCTTCTATGTATTCACTTATGAACATAAAAAACCTAAATGCAGTAATTGAAATTATTACAATTATCACTCGGGGATACCAAAATGGAAAAATTGCAGTCTTTTAATCTGTGAAATTGCCTTGTAGTGTTGGTTTTATGATGCAAATATAGCAGCTGGATGAGGGAAAAGGTATTTTATTTAAAAAAAAAAAAAAAAAGCAACCACCAAGGCATCTCTCAGCTGGAGTAGTTTTTGCATTTTAAAAACATCTGTAGATGAACTTTGTGTGAAATTAGCATGAAAGAAATGATTGTATTACTGTTGAAGTTGAAAATAGACCAGTTTTTTTTTTTTAATAGATTTTTGAAACAAATTTTTGCCTGTTTATGATTTGATTCCCCTAGACCAAATTAACTTGGATGTTCAGCAGGGACTCTATTTTTTCTGGCATAAGAACAAGCATGGGGCAGAGCTCCTTGGTCTCAAAAAAATGGTGATGGTAAGAGGCCTCTGCAGTGTTCCCAGACAGCTGAATGCCTGAGGTATTTTGCCATACAGGAAATCAATTGCAGCTGAATGTGCACTGTTTCCACTCCAAGTATATAAACAGGCCTTATGGTGATAAAAAAAAATAATAAAAAAAAAAATAAAAATCCAGTCTTATGTTCAAATGCTTCCTGAAAGTTCAGAGCAAGAATATTTGATGTTTGATTTCTGTAGATTCTTCATTGTCACCTTTGGCTGAGTCCGTAGCACAGAAATAACTAAGAAGGACAGTCAATTAATCTTGGGGGTCCTCTAGAAAAGGCAAATATAAAGCAATGACTTTGAGAAAGGAAAACAGTAAAAAAGTATTCTTGTTCAGTCAGGTCCTGGTGGATGTTTCAGTCGATGTTATGAAGTTGGGAAGGGTTACAAATTTAGCAATGGAAACGAGTTCTTTCATTAAATTAAGAATCCTGGTGGTTTGGGGTTTTTTTGTGTTTTTTTCTGTTGTTTTGGTTTGTTGTTTTTTTTGTTGTTGTTGTTTTTTTTTGTTTGTTTTTTTTTAGTCTTCAAGGTAGATTAATAAATTTTGCTAGAAAAAGCTGCATAATGATTGTATCTAAATAGTTGTTTTTTTTGTGAAGTCGTAGGAGAATCAATATTTTCATCTGGATATTTATCATCCTTTGATGACCTTGTGAAATATCTGGATCAGTTGCAGGTTCCAGGCAGATCTCCAAGTGATCCATGGTTCTGGGTTGCTTTAACAGTTAGAGATGTGTCCTCCTGTCGCTCACAAGGAAAGTGAATGTTTATTTTGATAGAGGTTTCCAAGCATTAAAAATACTTAAAATCAGCACTAACAATTTCCAGAAGGAGCATGGCCTGAAGCTTTTGGGGCTTAGAGCTTGGGAGCATAGAGCAACTGTCTGATCTAGATTTTTTAAAGATATGTAGGTGGGCATGTGCAGAGGTGGTAAGGCTCTTAATGGGATTTCCAGAATCACATTAGTGTCTAATTCCTATTCAAAATCTGACCCATTAGCCTATCTGAACTGGATTCAACCCTCACTTTGTTTTATTCAGCTACTCTTTAAGGCAGAATAGGCAGGCAGTAGAGTGAGTGTGGCTTAAAGGTTATAAACTGGGGTGAGTATGGCCCCCTGCTGAGCTGCATAGTTCTGCCTCCTTTGGTCCTTTCTCTAATTTCATAATTTCTATGCTCCTTTCTGCAGATTGCCAGAGATTCAACAGAGGAGTTGAATTCACTTCGCCCAATCTAACAGGGATTTATTTGGTGAGTGCTCTATCGGGTAATTTATTGTATCTTTATCTGAATTTTTAGTTTTTCTTTAAATAAGAGATGATGTTTGTTGTGACTCTGGCCGAGATGATTACCGTGGGTGTTCAGTAAACATACCTTAGGTTAACCATGAGACTGCTTAGTATGCAAATCCCCAATAAATGGCTGTACTGTATAGACCTGAACTGTTGGTTGGCCAAGATGCTGGGTTTTCTTGATGTGTGCAGTAGTGGGGCTTCATGTTAATCAAATGAAAATGTTGGGACACCTAAACAGTCTTCAGTTTTAGCAACTGTTTCTGTAACTGAAGTTTTGCTAAAGATCTGCAGCTGAAGTGTTGGTTGATTCCATCTTTTTGGAGTACAAGTGTCACCTTCATGGATAGGAAGTGGTATCTCCTTTGGGCTGAGGAGATCTAGGCCTTCTGTCTTTTCCTGAGATTTACTATATGTTGTTTTGAGAAGAAATGAATCTTTTGTAGTTTAGGGGTTTAACTTTATGTACTCTCACTGCCTGCAAGTCTTGGAGGACCTGGGGAACTTGAGAGTTTAGGAAAAACAGATTTAGATGCCATGAAAATGTCACTTGATTTTAATAACTGACTTTTATCTGCTTATCTGAAACAAATGTTGATATTCCAGAAATCCTTAAAGTAGGATCTCTTCAGCGGTAGGGGACTCCACAAAAAAAGAGGAGGACTTTTGGCAAAGTCCCTTTTTCCTCGCCTTTCCTCCTCAGCCCTAGTGCCAACCCAAAGGAGTCTTTTCTCTCTGAAGAAAGAAGGCATTCAGTGATGGACTGTGTGGGTAACAGCACAGGCACTGCTATTTGGAAGAACTTGGTGACTTATAAATAACCCACTTCACACCTTCCAGTGCTAATGCAGAAACCAGTGTAGCATTGATTAGTTTAAAATTAAAATTGAAAAAAAACCCCAAAACTCAAAACTAAAAAGAAACAACAAAAAAAACCTCCTGATCATTAATTGTCACTGGCTTCTGTGGCCTGTAGAGGGAATACTAATATACTGTATTAGAGCAATGTTTAATAATCTTTTTTATTTTACCCTAATGATAGTGAGGCTTCTAATATAGTTTTGTCATATATGTTGATGTCCCAGTTGTGTTCAAGTGTTTGCAAAATTTTGGGAGAATGACCTTTTTCTATTGGTTCCAGTGCTTTAAAACTGGCAAGCTTTTGTAGACAGACACTAGCAGGATTGAACAGCATTCTATTGAAGCTTACATCTGACAAACATTAATGAGAGATCTTACTTTCCTTTGGATTCAAGGGAGAACAGCCTCTGTAAGTGGAGGGGCTGTACATTCTCAGGTTCCACATAGCAAATCATTTAATTTGCTTAGCCTGAAACTTGTGCTTATCCAAACGCACGTGAAGTATTTGCCTAGTGACTTTAGAAAGTAAATTACTTGCACCAATTCTCCCCTTGCCACCCAATTTCCATTTAATTTCCAACGTGCTGCTTGGCCTTGGTGGTTTGAATGTGTTTTCATCATGAGCAGAAAAATGAAACCAGAATGTCAGACTTGAATAACCTCTTTTCTGAAAGCTGACATAACATGGCTTGTGCCTGAGTCCTAGGAAGCAGAGGATTTCATAGGATTCTCTGGGATTCCTGGTACACAATTGTTCACTGTGAAGTGCTTCAGCAAATGGTTGTATCAACAAAACTGGTGTGTGTGGGAATGTATCAGCTAACTGGATAAGGCATTCAAGGACTACATGAAGTGCATTTAGTAAAGAATTTAATGGGGAAAAAAGGAAGAAACATAAAATATGAGGCACGGTGTAAAAAGAGTAGCTTAATGATTTGGGCAGATACAGCTTTGAGGGACGAATGGTAAATCTCTACCAAATAATCAGCAGTAGTTTTTCCAAATTTGCTTTATGTGCTGGAATTCAATCTGGAGGTTTTCCGAATATTTTCATTCTGAGAAACTTTTTGGGGTGATGGGGAAGATATTTTATGAAACTTATTTGTATTTTGAGATTATCCATCGGGCTCACATAACAATATTGTCTGCTTTTAATTGTTTCAGGAAGTTGTTTAGAATATGCTGATCTTTGGAAAGAGTGGAAATGAGCTTCAGCAGCTCTTAAAGGCATGATGTCTGTTGTAGCAGAAAAGGAAATATCAGATCAATATACTCTACCAGTGTGTTTATGCTAAAAATCACTACACACACAGAAAATTCCTTGAGCATCTGTGCATCACTGAATTCTTTGTTCAGGCCAGGTCTTTAATGGTGTGAGGGCTTGCAAATCTGTGTGGGGGTGGAGAGGAATGATGCATGCCCACGTGTGGAGCTTTTCTGTAAGTCACTTCTATTTTTGGTATGCAATGGAGCAGAGGTACAGGGCTAAAATAGGGGTTCAATTGTGATGTTAAGGCCTGTGAAAGCTTTCCTGTTGTGGGAAACACCTACCAGATTCTTGGAGCAGTTGCATTAGTAACCATGGGAATATTCAGGGTTTAATTTAGCATGCTAGAGTAAGGCCTAATACCTTAATTAAGCCTAGCAATTTTTAATAAGTTTATCCCAAACCCTTTGTGGCTGATTGTAGTCAGACTGAAACAGACATAATATAAAGTGCATCTCTAGGGTTTTCAGTTGTTGAAAATGTTAATGAAGCTGTCATTCTGAATGAAGCTGACCAGTGAATGTAATACCTAACAGAAGGATCAACAGATCCAAGTAGACTTCTTAAAAATATTAATCCAAATAACTTATGACAGTGACACATTGGAAGTCCAAACACTTGGTACATTTAGACTATTGCTTTTATCAAAACATATTTTTTAAAAAGGTTCTGTTAATTGATAAAATAGCTTTTCCAGATATTGCTTAAGTCTCTTGTCAGACCACATTTTTTGAATTTTCTGTTGTAAAAAAAAAATAGTTTTCTGGACAAACTCAGGAATAATATATTGAGGATTTTCTCTAATCTATAGACAAAAGTGTTTTGTTTTTTGGTGTTTTTTTTTTTTTTTAACATTTGTGTGTTAAGGTGTTGAATAAAAACTTTTTTTTTAATATAAGTTCACTCACCCTGTCTTTCCCCTCATGCTTGCTCAGAGTGGTCATTCCTTTCCCACTGTCATCTCCTATTGTTACGGTCAAATGACCAAGGAAAAGTATATACTTCCTTTTGTGGCCAGTAGATAGGGGTTCTTAATTAATGACTGCTGCTTTCTTTCTGATGGAAAGGAAATGAATGGGCAGTGGTGATTATAGCACATCTGTTGTTTTCTGATGAGCATCCTGTACAGCAGTGAAACTGTCTTGAAGACTTTTTTTTTTTTTCCTGTTGGGACTAGTTACTAGAGGGGGTGTGGGTGACATATGACAGTACTGCTCCTTTGTCCCTTTGACACAGGTGTAGCCAGAGCAGAAAAACAAATTGCACACTGGAACAGAATGACTTGTTTATATTTTCCACTGAAGTATATGTTACAAAAAAAACCTACCCCAAGCAAACAAAATTGCAAAGACCTCAGGGATGTACTGTCTTTTGTTTGCATGATAGAATCATAGAATGTCTAGGGTTGGAAGGGAGCTCCAGAGGTCATCTAGTGCAGCCCCCTGCAGGGAGCAGGGACACCCTCAACTAGCCCAGGCTGCTC
>JANHGL010002692.1:35709-60017 GCA_024611195.1 Ceyx melanurus | reverse complement strand
AAGAGTTATATAAAAATATATATTAAATTATAATATTTAGTAAATTATACTAAATAATTTCATACAACCTGCAGTGAAATGACTTGAGCTATTGACTATAGCTTTCAAACTTCTGCTGAGCTGAGGAACAGACATGATCAACACAGAGTTGAAGTGTCAAAAGATGTGCATTTCACCTATTAAAACTGACATCTTTCTGCTTATGCTTTAATCTTACTTTCCACAAGGGTATTTGGGGAATATCAGTAAAGGATTTGATCCCCTTTCCTCCTCTCAGAACACCCTGTGGAGAAGCTTCCCTCTTTGTTTCACCTGGTTTAGTAGCAGCATATGTTGGTAAGTAAGGAGTCTTGCAACATGGTTGAATGCTGGCCAAAATGAGTACATCTCTTTTCAAAGTTGATTCTATACCAAACCTGAAGGAGAAGATACTGTGTCACACTTCCTCCCACACCTCATATCCTATATTACTTTGTAAAAAAAAAAACAACAAACCAAAACTAAACCAAAAAATGCTGTCTTGTCTTGCAGACTGAAGCACAGTGATTAGTTGCTGAACTTGATCTTTTAGTGGGTTTGGAAGACCATGATCTAAGCTTTGGGACAGCACTGGGAGTGGAATCAGAGCTGTTGGAGAGGCTGGAGGAGGGAGAAGATGTATGAGTTAGCAGTTAAACCACAGAGGAGCCAGACAGCTCATTCCTTACATTAGAACATCTGTGATGTTTTTCACATGCAGACACAGGGAGTTACAGTAAACCAGAATGAAAGTGACAAAGGGATTCTGTGATTTGGTCTCTGCTTGATGGGGGGAGGAAAATATAGTGGTTTTGGAGTGGAACTGCAGTAAGGATGATTAGCTCCAGAAGCTAAGCAGAGAATGCTGTAAATTGTGCTATTTTGAAGAAGGGGGCATTTCCTGGTTTCAGATGGAATAAAGTTAATTTTTTTTCCTCCTAGCCTATACAGGATGAGAGAAATGTTGACAACATTCTGATGTTTTAGTTGTTGCTGAGCTAAGTCAAGGACTTTTCAGCTTCTCATCCTGCCCTGCCAGTCCACAAGAAACAGGCAGGGGACATCAAGGACAGCTAATCCAAAGGAGCCAAAGGGGTATTCCATGACATCCTGCCCAGTACAAAGAACAGGAGGAGTTCCCTGGGAGGCACTCTGGGTCAGGGATAGGCTGGGCATCAGTCAGTGGCTGAGCAATTGTGTTGTGTGCCACTTGTTTTCTATATTGTTGTTATTATTATTATTGGTTTTGGTTTTTTTTACCCCTTCCTTTGTTGCCTTTATCTCACACCATGAGTTTTACTTCTATTTTTTCCTGATTTCCCTAGGAGGGGGAGGGAGGGAGCAGCTGTGTGGTGCCTAATTGCTGATTGCCATTAAAAGAGGGCAGGAGAACGAATGATGGTATTTTTAACATTCATCAATGGGGCAGACAATGTACAAAGGATATTTTGCTCCTTCTTGCCAACATAGATCAGATGGTCATGTTTGGACCAGCTCATCTCTTGGTGCAGTTGTTTTTAAGTGCCACTGTTACTGGCCTTTCAGGGGAAAAGAAGGTGCAAGGTGATCTGGTTTGGGAAAATCAGCAAAATACATCTTGAAGAAAACAACCAACCCAGAACCATATAAAAACCAACCAACCACCATCAAAATAGAACCACAAAACAAAAACCCCTAAACTTGGGACATTTTGCTGTGTGTTGATGTGCAGGGGGGGGAAAGGCTGGGAGATTTCTGTGGGACTTTGAAGGAGAGGACAATTGGAGAAGGGAACTCATGCCTGCATCCAGAGCTCTGCTGGAAGGGAATGGAAGAAGGCATTAGAATTCTGTGCAACTTCAAAGGAATAAATCTTAACTTGAAATAACACTTCAATCTTAAACAGGTATTGCTGTGTTACTTAGAAGGACTGAGGGATGGTAGTGACTAGAGGAGCAATGAGGCTGATGCTGGCTTGGAGTGGCCTGTTTCCTTGCAAATTCTATCCCTTCTGCCTGTTATTTAGAGTTTCTCTCAGTGTCACTTGTGGGTTCATGTGAAAGAATTGTGTTAGTGTTTGCTTTTATGGTTTATGTGACCTGGGATCAAGGCTGTTCTCATGGGGTTCAGAGTAGCAATGCATCTGCTCCAGGAGGGACTTTGTAAGCAAACAAATGGCAAAAAACAGCTCTGGGATGGATGTCCTTATTCTCCAAGAAAGGCATGTGCAGCAGTCAACAGCCAAATGTCAAGTTCTGGTCGTGTTAATGAGGGTGGGAATTTTGCTGTGTCCTTCCTTGGAGTCTGGGGCTTGTCCTGCAACCTGAAACTCTGAAGTGCTGATTTTGGGCTTTTGTGAGTGGTTCTGCAATCAGAAATGCAACATCTGATGCCATTCACCTAAGAATTGCAGTAGCCTCTCCAGGCTGTGTGGGGGCATCTAAATGTCCTGGTTTGTTTACAATATTTTTAATGTAAAAAAAACCCCAACATTAATATCCATTTTCTCCTCATTCTTGCACATGTTTCTTTTTTTCTTTTTTTCTTAAATTACAGTAGGAAGAACTCATCAAAACACAGTTTAAAAATAAACTAACAGATGACTTTACTGTTAATGGCACAGTGTGGAATGTGGACTTTCAGGGTTTCAGTTATTTTACATGTATTGATCTGTATTCATAAAGCACTGACTTCAATTAGTAAAAAGGCTGAATTTAAAAATGGAAAAAAAAATGCAGTGTCTAAGGCAGTGTATTTGAAAAGTTTTTGAAGAAATCCAACCAACTTCCATAAATATGAACATTTCCAGCTATTTGGAGGAGATATAAACTGGGGGGCAGGTATTTGACACAAAGGAGAAGGTTCAGGTTAGTTTTTTGTTAGTCATGATTGTTGTTCAACATAAATGTATGGTTTGATTCCATAGTTATAACTGCAAACTGTCCTGTGATGAACAATATTTGCTTTCAAGCTGTTTGATGCTCTTTTAGAGTGCAATGGTTAAGTTGCTGAGAGAACAAGAATGGAGCAGTGCTCTTCTCTCCCATGAAAACATTTTAATGGAACTCCTAAATTGAAAATTAAAATACTTCAATAAATAGCTACTTTATATAATTGGAAACCCTTAATATTTTATTTTTTTTTTAGCAAAATACAGTTACTTTAAGGGCTAAGGCCCATGTTTTTCTGTGAATGCTATTTCTGAGTATGTTTAAGTTATTTCTTTAGTTGCTGATGTGCTATGTTTGACTGTTTTCCCATTAATTCAGCTATAGCATGCTATTGATTTAGATCCCGTGCTTAAAGGAACTAAGATCTAATTTTTTTATAATGTTAAAGTTGATGTGCACTTTTTAACAACTCAGGATTATTAAGGCATACCAATTTACTAGAAGAAACAACAAATTTATTGAAGTAGGACCTCCCACTATGCCCTCTTTGGGTGGCCCTGGCTGATTAGAGCTTGTGAAAATGCGTGGTCATACATTTGATTGGTTTTGGTTACTGTTAGAGTTTTGCTTAATTAAGAAATGTAAACAGCACAGCTCTGTTTATTCAGAAATTATGAATGCATATGTATTTCAAATTCTCTTACTGGGGTATTCTGTGAAAAAATACCCAGAGGAGGAAACAATCAGTAGCAGCTTTGAGTGATGAATTTTAGAAATACCAGGTACCCCAAGGACTATTAGAAAAATTGAGCCTAAAATATAGAGTCAAAGCTGTAGCAATAATTATGCATTTTTGGTGGCACATTTGGGAGAGTCTAACAGGATTGTTTTTATAAGGTGCTTTCTGTGATTGATCTTGAAATTATTATTATTAGTAGTAGTAGTATCTTAAATGGAGAGTATTTGTACAGAAAGTGAGCAAGAATTCCTTTCTTTTACTAGCAAACTTACACTCCAAATGTTGCTCTTCTGATGGATTTTCAAATGAGTCCTGCTTGGCCATATTGCAGAGAGAGAAAGAGATATTTATTTTCCTAGGATTTATAAGTGACTTCCTTCCTAGGGTAAAACTAACAACTTTAATAAATAAGTAAAGGAATGCTAAACTGACTTTTGTTTTTTAAGTAATACAAAACCTGGAATGTTGCAGAAAACAAGAGTAGAGTTCTGTATTTTGCTCTTTAAATCTTTTCTCCTTCCACTAGTTTTTTTTATGTCTCTCAGCAAAGAAATTTAAATATTCATAGAATCCTAGAGTCATAGAATGGCCAAGGTTGGAAGGGACCTTAGAGATCATCTCATCCAACTTCCCTGTTGTGGGCAGGGACACCTCTCAACTAGAGCAGGCTACACAAGGCTCTGTCCAACCTGGCCTTGAACACCTCCAGGGAGGGGGCAGCCACGTCTCTGGGCAATTTATTCCAAAGTCTTGCCAACCTTGAACTGAAGAATGTCTTTCTAAGAGCTAATCTAAATCTATTCTCCTTCAACTTAAACCCATTTCCCCTTGTGCTATCAGTCAAGGCTCTCCTTCCCCAGCCTTCTTGTAGGTTCCCTTAAATATTACAAGTATTATGTTTATCAGGGTTACATGAAGAGAAGATTACATGGTGATATGACAAGGAGTGATGAAATAGGCCTCTTTATTTCAAAAAACATGGATTTATTCCTTTAAACTTTAGAATATTCTGCAATTTATAGCAGCAGTATGGAACCAATTTACATCAATGAGAGAGAAGGCAAGGAAAAACATACTACTTAGATTAAAAAAATATATGGATCACTTAAAATACTGCTCTGAGTTACAGAACTGCACCTTGGGTTTTAGGTGTAATATTTAAAGCTGACAATGCTACAGGAAAATGTTCAAGGCTTTATATGGGTCCTGTTACACTTACTCCTGGCTGATTGCTTCTGGTGTTATTCATCTCTGGGGTGATTTAGAAGCAGCTAAGGAAACAGCAACACATTTCCCAGGCTGTTTCATTACTGAAAACCATTACAGAGACTGGTTAGTATTTCTAGACAGTGTTCTGAAGATGGGTTTTTCTAAGCCTAGAAGTTTTCTTCAACCTGTGATGTTAAGGCTCCCTTGCTATCACTAATTCAGAGCTGCTAAACTGATAAAGCTGTGGAAATTCATCAGTGGGGCAGTAGTCTTTAAATTGCCTTGGATGATTGATCTGCATGAGTTCTTGAACCATGCAACCTATCTGACCTTGAGGCTTTCATGATGGAAAATGTCAGGCCAGATGGTGTTGGGAAAATATTCAAAGATGATGAAAAGGGCAGAAAATTCCAGTTGGTGTTGGCCACAGGTTGAGCATCAGCCAGTACTGCAGAGAACAATAGTGTTAGAGGAGATGGGCTCACTGCCTTACTGAGCAGCCTTTTCTTCTCTCTCCAGTACTGGCATGCAAGAAATCTCAGTGCTCTCCAGTGCAGTAAAACTTCAAGTTAATGGGATTTTATGTTTAATGCGGGCTGACTAACTCTCTACTTGGCCACTCTTTCATTAACTTCAACAGTATGTGAGTGTAAGCAGCTCTTCCATCTCTTTTCATAGACCTTTCAGCAGAAATTCACTAAAGGGGGGAAAAAAATTTAAAAAAAATCAAAGACAGAAATGGACATATATAATTAATGCTTTCAGCCTACCACTGCAGTTTATTGGAGGGTCCTACCTGGCAGCACATTCGTGTGACAGTCTAATGAATGCTGGTGTAGATAATCTCTGGGGAATTTTTTTTCTTACATATCTTATGCACAAACACAGAAATGATGAAAGCTGAAAATCCATCCTTTGCAGGAGTCGTGGGGCAGGGGATTGTCCTACTGAAATAAACTGGTTTTGATGGAGAATGCCTTCTTTGCTTTGTGTCCATTAGGTTTTACTAACCCCGTGTCTGCAGAGATGCCTGATAAAACACCAGGTGGTGCAGAACCTGTCCCCACAACTGAAGGTTAGTAATTTTCTTTTTCTTTTCTTTTTTTTTTTTTGTTTGTTTTTATTTTGTTGGTTTTGTTTTGTTATTAATTATTGAAGAAAAGAAGCACTGTGATTTGCTGAACAGTGTTTCTAGTCAGTGAGTTTCCCTTTCTGGCCTTAAACTTAAGGAAGAGCTTGAATTAATTTTGTGTGTCCATGTTTAACTAAATAGCAGGAACTTAGAAATTATTTTTGTGTAACCTTTGCCTTCCTCACTAGATTGTCATCCATGATAGCTCTAAAATACATAATGAGGGGGAGGACTGCTTGCTAGGTCAGTGCTGTCCTCACACAAGGGCTGTATTCATTTAATGTGTGTTTTAGTTTGAATAAAGCTTGCAGCTCAGGCTGGCTTACACCACTGGCTCTCTAAACCCAAAGATATACATTTAAAAGATTTAGATTTAAATATTTCTGTTGCATTTGAATCTCCATTTTGCCATTTGAAATGCATTGAAGGAATTTCAAAATGTGCATCAGTTAAGATAGAGAAATAAATTTCTTGCCTAGTAAATGTTATTGAACTATGCTTCATTGCAAAAGCCTTTCTGGTAATTTCTTTAAATTCTCTGTAAAGCTTAACACATTACTATGATAACTCTCCAGAAAGGAGGTGAAGCTGTTAGAGCTAGTCTTTCAGATTCTCTCTAATTGCCATGTTGTGTGCCCCCTTATAGATAAATCCTTATACAAAGAGCACTGTGAAGTCTGGTTGGAGCCAGAGCCTGCACTTGCACCCTGAGTTAGGATGTGGAACAAATGTCACATATGATTGCTATTCTAGAAGTAGCCTACATGTTCATATCTGGCTCTCTCCTAGCTATTAGTGAAGTTTAAATGTGTTGAAATTATACTGATTATATATGTTTTACACTGAATTTATTTTCTGGCTGTGGACCAGTGGCAGCTACTGCTGCATTTCAGCTCTTCAGAGAGTTCTGCTAAATTTAGCAAGACATAGGAATGATGTAGAAACTTCAAACCAAAGCTGGGTACTCGCTCTGTGAAAAGTAACTTTATTTTCTTTTCCTGTGTTTTAATTTACCATGTAAGCAACTTCCAGTAAGTGAGTTGTAAGGTGTGCTTTGACTTTGGGAGTTGGAGAGGGTAGGACTTGTGATAGCCTAGAGCTGTGGATGGGCTGGGTGTAGGGGTCTGAGGGAAGGAAAGGGAGGGAATGGAAAGATTCCTGCAGAGCATCGTTAATGATGCAGGAACTCGTTGCCATCAAGTAAAGATTGATTCTTGTTCTTATGCTGTCAGTTGGAGATTGATGGCTGTGGAGAGGACTGAGGGCTAGCACGTGCATCTGGTAGACACTGAAAAAACAACAATCTTTGAAGTTAGGACATTTCAGCTACTAGTTTCCAATAATTTTCCTGCTAGCTCCATCCCCCAGATTAGAAGGTTGAGCCCAAATACAGGATTCCTCATGGTACATGATTGTTCCAGGTACAAGAGAGAGGGGTAGGGAACTGCTAGTTTGATTTAATTTTGGAAGACTGATAAAACCTCGAGTGTATCTCTGCTTCTCTAAGAGGTTTCATTGCACCAGAACTGCCATCAGGTAAAAAAACATTTCAGAAATGTTTTTTGCAGTTAAGCAGGGATCTGGAAACTGTCTTGAGGATCTTTTTCAGTCCCTGCAAGGTCCTTGTGTTTTTCAGTAGCTTCTGTGTAAGCAAGCAGACACATGCTAAAGCTTCCTACACATTGCCAAGGAAGGCTAAAACTGGAAAGCTTTTGGACACCAAATTTGGATCGTGTTTATGGACACCACAACTAAAAGTTTTATTAGTACAAGATTGGTACAATATTCCTGTGGCTTGAAATTGCCAATATAAAAAAAGATATATGAGAACTTATTGTCTGGGTCATTAAGAAACTGCACATATAAGGTTGTATAACTGTTCTCTCACATATACTTTATACAGATGTATATTCATATACAGAAATGTCTGTATCTAGACAGAAATAGCCTTAAATGATGAGATCCCAAGGGAGCTGTTCCCATGGGTGGCATGGTGAGTGCATTCTCCTGGGATGTGCAGTTCTACAGTTTCCAAGGCAGTGGGCATGCATGTGGCAGGGTCTTCTCTGGCATGCTGCACTTCAACTGGCATGCTTGGCCTTTGGAAGCAGTCTGATTTCTCCACATTATTTTTACTTCCAGGTTATATTAATATTATTAATATATATTAATATTAATTGATAATGAGGTAATAAAATACCTCATTTTTTTACAATTGCATAATAGATTTACTACTTGCCTATGGAAATGAGCTCTGCAGGTTTTGAGGGGCAACAAGCAATGTCAGTGAAGCTTACTGCAGTGTCTGACTTTTCACAATGCTGTTTAATAAACCACCATCTTAAGGGGAAAAAAAAGGAATAACTGCAAACAACTTGAAACACCTTTTCTATAATGTCGTAACACACCCTCAGTTAGATGGATTACTAGTGATATTGGCAAATGAGAAATTAATAGAATAAAATATAGTTAATTACAGTTATGAGAGTGCTAAGTTTTCAAATATATTTATATTATAATTTATAGTTATATTGTTGCAGTAGGAGCTTTATGAAGTTATTCAAGCAGTTTGCATAAAATGTTCTTTAATACATACAACGTTAGGTAAAACAGCTTGGCTTAGTTTTGATGCTTTGTTTTTAATCATTCTTCTGAAATTAATTTTTATATGTAAAAAAAATTACATAATAAGCAATAATGAATCTTAATCCTTTTTTTTTAGGTCTTGATGAAAAATCTATTAAAGATAAAACACGATGCTAATGTTTTCTAATGATACTAAATCATTACTGCTGGAAGTTAGACCTCTGAGAGGTTTTGTTGTTTTATTCTTATAAATACTCTTACTTTCAAAGAATGTTATGACAGCGTTTACTGAAAAGAATTTCCAGGCATATATGCCAGTGGTGACTCTGATTTGTAAGATAAGACTTGCATAGTCTTTGATCATCTGCATCTCTCTTTTCACTTACTGTTTATACAATTTACTAGCATGTAGAAGTGTTTCACTGGTATGACTGAGTCAGAATTAAGAAGTGAGTGTTTGATTTCTCATGTTTAAAATATCACTGCTACTTAAGTGCATAAACATTTATGTGAACTTCCTTAATTATTTCCAGACATCTTATTGCTGCTTACTTTTTTTTTTCCCAAAGAAATAGTCTTGATATCATTAGTTTTTGCTTTGTTTTGTTTTTTAATGGTGTTTTTGTCTTTACAAACTTTGAACAATTAACCTTTATAAGGATCAAGCTGGGTTGACCAAAGTGTTGGCAAGGTAACTGATTGTCTGGAGACTTGTCAGTGTTGCTTTAACCTAGCAGTCCCCTCCCTGCCCCTCACCCACTGACCCACCACTCCACATACTGGGAGTTACTGTGAAGCACACAGAAGCAGACAATTGAGAAATTAGTTTCCTGTAATTAAGTTACTTCAACTTAGACCTTGACTCGAGGGTCCCCAGTGAGCAGGCAAACTATTTGCTTTTCTGCCACGTCTTCTGTCAAACCCCTTAGAGTCAACAGCTACATTTATACCTGTCACAATTTGCTTTGTGCTATAGTGGGAGAAAAACCCAGGACCCGGAGATGTGGTTGTTGGAAAGATGGAAGTGTGTGTGTATCATAGGTGAAAAATAGTTTTCAAGAAGCTTGTGTAGCTATCAAGGAGTGGTAGACAAACAAAATGAAACAAAAAACCCCCACCATGATCCACTTATAACTGTTTCTTAACTGTTTTCCTACAGCAAAGCTATTATATTCTATTTACAATGGATGCATTTAGAACAATGTACTATGTCAATACCAGGAAGTGGATTGAGTGTATTTCTGCTTTAGCTTGCAAAGGAATTAGCATTTGTTCTGCTCGTGTTTGCTGAAAAGTCACTCTTAAACTTCTAGTATAGTTAAACATTGGAAATTAAGCTGCGACAGGAATCCCCCACCCACTGCACAAATTCCTCCTCTCACTTGTAGAGAGGCTGCTGGGGTTCACAGCAGCTAACTGTGATGGTATCTGGAGTTGGACCATTGCTCATTTGCAAAAATTTAGGGGAATGATTGTAGATTTATCATTATGATTTATCTATCTTACAGGATTAAGTCTTTTTTTGATAGCTTAAACGTGCATGATACTGAATATTTTTCATTAAAAATTAAGTGCTACGTTCTGTGTATTGCTGATTATTTATTTTTTTTTTTTGTCATTATACCTTTGAACAGCTATTCCTAACATAGGTTAGGCTTGCTTCAAAGAAATCAGATCATGTCTAGCTTAATATCCATTTGGAAGGCTCCCACTCTCAAAGTTGTGGGGTATCAGTCAAGTGCTACCTTAGCAGTAACTTTATGCAAAATGCTTAGAAAAGGTACAGGAATGAAGGAACCTTTATTAGCTTTATGCAGTCAGCTTGCTTGGTTTTGTTTTTGTGTGCCTTAAAAATAGAAATCTTTGGAGAGAAAGATGTGAGAAAGTTAAACTCTCCCAAGATCTTTTTCCTTTCCTCTCCATCTTCTTGCATTAAACAAGATCCATGACTTCCCCCAGCTGGATCCTCCCTTACTGCCTTTGTGGTTCCTTCGCATCCTGAAGGAAGTGAATGCTACACCTGGGCTTTATAAACAGCCCCTGGGAAATCCCAGTGGGCAAATGGCTTATGTCATTGGAAAATATCCTACAGAAAAGACAGGGTTTTCCTTGCATTGTGTACCTGATAGCACTAGTGGCAGCCTACCAGCTGTTACTGCTGCTATTTGTGGTAAGACTCATTCTAGAACTCCTCTGACTTCTGCTTGCATGCTATTGCTGCTCTAACGTGTAACCTGCACAGGAAAATCATGTGTAAATCTGTAGACTGCTCAATGGATCATACCCTTCAAATGCAGTGAAGAAAATAGCATCAATATTTCTACCTCCAAAGTTTGCCCAGACTGATTGCTTCCTAGGAGGAATGCCAGGGTACAGTTGTTCAAAGTAGTAAGTGCTTCATGCTGCCTTCTGCACAGTGTTCAGGGGGCTTTCAGCAGCCACACAGCAACTATCTTCTGCCACATATATGGAGGAAGTTGTGAAGCTTTGTTATTACCACACCACTTTTTAAAAAGTACAAAATTAGATGGGGAAAATGAAGTCCATTTTCTAAAGGGAAGATATTTTTTTCAGATCTTACTGTGTGAGGTTTGCATGAAGTCACAGATAACTGTGGTAATAGTGTGTTCTTAGGCTTAGTATTACATCACTGGGCTGAAATGGGGACAAAAAGCAGCTGTGTGCTGTGGGATGGTGATTATACACTTTTGTTTCTGTCCTTTGGCCCTAGTTTCTTTATTGTTCCTTGCTCCATGCTGTTTCCTGCACCTTCTATGCTGCCTCAGTGAAGGAAAAAGGTGTCTGGGATAAGTGGTGTATACCAACAGTATACAAGACAAGAACTTGTAGCTATCAAATAGATAGATCTTGTAGACAAGAACTTGTGGCTATCAAATCACACGAGATGTGTGAGATGCAACATAAAATGTTCTATTTATGCAGAAGATGGTAGACACTGCAGGCATCCCTACCAAAGGATGTTGTGAATGAAAAATTCCCTAGTTGAAGGGGAGACCAGAGAGACCTCCAAATAAATGAGCCCCTGCAAACTAAGGAAATTCCTTTAGCTGAAATGGTTGGAAGCTCGAATAATACTGGAGAAAATACAGTACAGGCTTGCTATGTTCTCACTGTTCCCAGTACTATGATTTTCCTATGCAGGTAATTTTTCTTTACTACTCATAGCTTCATTTTGTAGAAGCTTTTAAACCCTCCTAAAATCATATCTTGTTAAGGAGGAGGATATCTGAAATTCTTAGCCCTAGTGCTTATTAATGAAGTTAGTGAAGTCATTTGAAATCTGATTGGGAACAGGAGAAAAGCAAAGCAAAAGGCTGATGAAATGGAATGTTCTGGCTCCTCACTAACTTGTTGGCTTCTCTCTGTGTGCTGTAAGAGGTTGGCATATGTTTCTTTGAAACACAGGTTGTAGACTGTTGTCACAATGCATACTGACTCCTAACTCTCTTGGGAAATTTGGGCTATCTCCAGTCCACCAAAACTGAGCATTAGCAGTAGCCTGAGCAACCCCTGTGCCAGGCTCCCATTCTCTGTTAGTATTATGATGCATTAAACCCTAACATTGAATCAACTTTCTTTTTTCTAAAGTATTTTGCTGAACTGTCTCAGTCACTGGGTCATGCTGGTTGGCTCCCATTTTCTCTCTTGGTTTACTAATAGGCTTTTGTTTGGATGGGCTTTGGTGGTGGTTACTTTGATCTAGGGCAGTGAAGGATGGTGAAAGTTAAACTGTTCTGGACATGGTGAGATGCTTGATACGGGAGAGATGCATCTGCTTTAATGGAATAGTGGTTAAGTCACTAATTACAAAAGTTGGGCTATTAACAGAATAACCTGTTCTTTTAATTCCAAGCCCTTTTCCTGGTGTCCTGGCTGGCTGCTATCCCACCAGATATTAGTGTTCTAATCAGCCATGAGTCTTAGAAAACTTAAATGGCTGGAAATGCTTAAACTTGAGGTTTGGATAACTGTGAGATGTTTTTAGATTGATGATCCCATTTTTAAGGAATTACTTTTGTTTCTTTTTCATAATTATTTGTTAGTTCTCAAGCAATGAAGAAGCCTAACAGTTGAGTATGCACTTTTTTGCTTTTGTATAAATAGATTGTACGTGATACAAAACTATATATATCCTCATTTATAAGTAATGTGCACATATTAAATAACTATTTATGAGTAGTACAAAACAGAGAGACTGTGTGGTTTGGATGAGGTAATCAAATGTGATGTATCTTGATGGAAAAATAGCTAGTTTCTTCAAAGCACTTCTGAAGGCTGATGGTCTAATTTATTCCTAAATTGGTGCTCCAAGTTGAGAGAAATCTAAAACAATTCAAGTATTCCTGGAGGAGCAAAGGTTCCTTTTTAAAGCAAAGAAAAACTGACATCCCTATTTTGTGTAAATTCTAATGTAAATATTCCTCTCTGTTGGATGCTATTTAAAAGCAGTTGAAGAAGGCCCTCTCCTAGCTGTGAGCTTTTTTAAAAATTACAGCTGCAAGCTGTAATTTGACCATCAGTCTGGCTTAATGCTGAGCTTGCATATCTGCAATAAAAATATTGCCAGTGGAATTTTTAACCATATCATTCTCAACTTGATCACGTTTACATAAGAAATGGCTCCCACCTCCAAATTGGTTCCTGTCTTGGTTGATGCCCATCAGGAATGATAAAGTATATCTAATTTTTAAATGTATTAATCACTTTGAGCTTGGCTAAAATACTAAAAGGAAAATGATTGTTGAATACTTCAGAAATAGCATTTTAATTTTTGTGCCATGCTCATTGTAAATGTCAATATACAGTAAATAAGCAATAGTAACAGTTAATCTTTGTCAGTGTTAATATTGGATTTACTTACACTAATAGGGTGTAAAATACATTAACGTACTATAAAGTCAACAGTTCCTTAAGTGACAATCAGCTTTCATCCCCCAAACAGTGCTTTTTTCCCCCTTTTGAAATCTCCTTCATATTTTATCTTGCTACTATTGAAGCTACATGCCACAAATCTGTTTTCAGATTCATTGATTTCCCCTCCTCCCCACCCATATTTCTTCCAAAGCAACTTAAAGGACATAGAAGGATAAGAGGCAAAAATTGATTACTTACTACCAGTTAAGTTGAGCCACAACTCTTAAGATAAATGAGATTGTCAAGGTTGCATTATTTTGCGTTGCACTGACCACAGCCAAGAAATGTAAAGTGATAAAAATAAAGATACAAAGATTTTTTTGCCCTTCAAGTTGCCAAGGCTTGCAGCATCACAGGTACCTCCTGATTATTTGCCAGTTGATGATTAAGAACTTTGACAGGTACTACATAGTTAGCAAATTGAAGCCTGCTGATATTATCACTTAAGAGTTGCAGTGGAGATTTCTTGTCTTTTAGACATCTAATTGTATGTCTAGCAGCATTTTCAGACTATGGAAGTGGACTGAGAAGCCTTGCTATTTCCTAAATTAAGAGATGAATAGAGGAAAGCCTACTTAGGTTTTTTTTATCTGGCTCCCCATGATTTTATTTTGCTTAAAAGAAGGGGGAATTGCTGTTTGCTGATAAATTTTATTCTTTAAATGAAAGCCATATTACGTTCTGGTAGGATTTTTGCTCAGAACAAGCTATAAAAACCTATCATGCAGTTCAAGACATTAAAAGTTACCAAATCCTTTGAAAATAGTAGCTGCTCTTAGTTGTGGGTTTTATGGATCAGGGCTAAATGTAAACCCCATTACATACATCATGGCAGTGGGTCCTGCAACATATATTTTATAGGATAATTAAAAATGGACACGACTTTTGGATGCAATACACAGTTTTTTTCCCATATGCACACAATGTACTCTGTGCTTCAGATGAGGGAAGGACTAAAAAATTTTTTAAGGTGATAAGAGTTTGAATATAACCTCTCTCTTAGTTCCTGAAAGCCAGGCAATCTAAGTTATTTAGATTCTGTTATGTCTAGTTGTTTTTTTGCTGGAAGCCACATGCTTCCTCTCAATGTCTATGTTTGTAAGAAGGGTGGTTATCAGTTTATATATTTGTACTTTTCACTGTATAAAAATTTCATGTTGACAATTAAACCTTATGAGAGGGGATATCTCACAATGGAAATCAATATTTGAAGACTCATGTATGAGGGTAATCATTAGGGAATTTTGCCAGATGTCTGGCCAGAAGATGACTCTGTCTGGCCATGTCTGAAGCAAGCTAGCTAAAGATGGGATGTCCTGTAGTGAACATTTCTTTAATTAAATATACAGTTTTTAGGCAACCGGAAATCTTTTAGGAAGATACAACTCTGCTATGACTCTCCCAGAAAGAAAATGGCTGCATTTCAAGGTTTGTCCCTGATTAGGTTCCCTACCCAGTGGGACAGTCTTGGTATTGTATCCTAGCCATAGGAGCTCTCAATAATTCATAGTGAAACAGAGAGAGCCTTCTTTGGGCTGTACATATAAATATGTATAAATATATTTTTTTCTCTTGTGTCTTATGTCTTTACTATTTTTTTCCCCCCACAATTTAGTAGTAGTAAAATGACTTATTTCAAGCTTGTCAAAACTCTTTGGGAATTTTAGATTTTCCATTTTCAAAGAAGTGGCAGTATTAACTAGAGGCACTGGTCTTCTCTAATAGTACCTGGCACTTGAATATGAAATTGAAGGTGCTCCCAAGTTGCCCTCCTCAACCTGACCACACAAATATTTTGTGACCTGCTAAGACAGGCAAAGTATTTAAAGACTTGTTCCACTGACAGCTGCTAGCTAGAAAGTCCTTCCACATGACTGAAAGAAGGTTTTCTGGGGCGTGAAGCCTGCCATGAATTTATTCATGTCTCTCCTCAGAAATGTTTATGAAGAATGTTTAAAGTTTATTATAAAACCATCTTCATTATTAACAATAATTGTTTATTTCTGCTGCTTGAGAGAAGAAACTCACACTGAAGTGTTTTCAGGCACCTGGGCCCACTTCTCCAGGCTTCTGTATTACCAGAGCACTGTGCTATGAGCCTGGAACGAGGGGGTTTCTTTCCATTTATGGAGTAATGGGTGGGTGTAAGGAGTTATGTGATTGAGTTGTATTGCAGGACTGAGGCTTTAGACTGCATCTTGAAATGATAATCTGGACATATAGAAATATATTTAAATGCACAATATTAACAAAAAAATATTGATTTAGCCAAATAAAGTGCTCAAAAATATTTCGGGTGTTTCATAAGAGAACTGCTGAAGGAAAATGATGTCTGCATTGCATATAGCTGCAGTCTAATGCTGTTAAAACTCAAGTTCTTGCTACAGTTCTGCACATCTTACTGCAGCACCTGGCCACAGCTGGATAGCAGGGACTGGTGACTTTTGAGCAGGTCTTATGCCTAATTTGCTCTAATAGAGCATGCCTGCTATGCAAGGAGACTAGTTCAGAACTGAGAGTACTGATTTTTTTTGGCCTATGCTCAAAGCTAAAGGAACTCGAAGAGTATTACAAGCTTCATTTGATTTGGAGGAGCAGCAGCAGGAGCTCCCAGTGCATCCTTCTGGGGAAAATGCTCTGTGTACCACCTCCAGAATCCAGTATGTTGAGTCTAGCTTTTTATTTAGAAACAGTTGTTTCTAAACACAGCTGTGCCTCTGCAAACTTTTACTGGGACTTAAGCTTCTCTAATATATATGGAGGTGGTGCATTTATCAGAGCATGACTTGCTCATCACTTCAGGCCTGACTGGAATCCACATTATTGACACAGCAGCTCCAGCCCATTTTGCCACGCATCTTGCAGACAGATGGAGAAATGTGGATACAATGCAGATGATGCCTTTGGAATCATTTTGTGCTCTACGTGGACCCATCCCAGCATGTTCCCATGTCTTGTGTGCAGCTGAGGTCTCCTGACCAGGGTGAGGAGCAGAACAACCCGTTCAGAGCTGACTTTGGCCCCAGGTGGGGTTGTATAACCAGGGCACGAGGGTGAGCCAAAACCACCAGAATTACCACACATTTCTAACTGCTGAGCCCTCCTTTTTGTAAACAGACTGAAGATGGTGGTTGAGACTTTGTTTAGATGGCAGGTAAATTCTTCCTGACTCTGCTCTCCTTCTGAGTCTTTTTGCTTGGGTTTTTTGTTGGTTTTTTTTGGTGTTGTTTTGGGGGTTTTTTTGATAAGCACCCTACTGGGGATGATCTGACTAAGCTTTGTATATTCTCTTGGTGTTTGAGAATGTCCTTTTTCTTAATGAAAAAATATTTTTAGATTATAGTTGCTTTTTTTTCCTTTGTTTTCTGATTCTCTTCCTCTTTGGGGATGCTGAGTCTGCATTTAGATTTTCATGCTGTTAGAAGATAGCATACAAGCTTTTAAAGTTCATTGAATTACTGCTGTGTCTGAAGTGTACAATACCCAAACCCAGGTTAGCACTTAGCTATTGTGGGAAAATGTCACTGTATTGTTGTCACTTCTAAATACAGACAAATAGCTGCCTCTTACAAAATTGTCAAAGTTTATAGGCATATTTACTTTACAGCTACTTTTATAAGTTACCCACACCCTTCTCTGCATGTGAATGAAAGAGCTGAAAAGGCCACACTGATAATGTCATACCAGGAAATCTTTAATGTAAAATGCACAGAGCATGGAGGGGGAAAGGAAGGAGGGAAGCTTGGGGGGTTGTGGGAATCATACTAAAGATAATGTATGGTGGGGAAAAAATACTGCTTTTTCTTTTGTGCATTTTTTTTTCCCTTTTGAGTTTAAAGAAAATTTATATAACTTGGTTTGCCTTTGACATGGGCAAATAAACACGTTTGTAAGCACTGATGAACAGGGAGACCCCTCCGTTCCTTGTTTGAGCCTTTGTAATTCTTTTAGAATTTAATTTGAATTTAAAAAAACAATCAAACTACAACAAAAAAAAAACCCCAAACACACATACATAAAAACAAACCCCAAAACAGGGGAAAAAAATAAGCCAACCCAAAAGACCAAACTCTGAATCTTGCAGGGATTAAAATATTGCCTGTTGACCAGACTAAACCCTGCTTAATCTTTTTCTGCCAAGTTAGACATTCTGACAAGTTTCCTCAAGCCTTGATGTATTCAAACACTGTGTTTGGCAGACTTACTTTGTTACTAAGTACAGATATATGAAAATCCCACTATAAACATTTCAGCCTATAGGTTTTGTTTGGGTTTTTTTAAACAAATTAATCTAATCTTTCAAGTCTCAGATTCAAAAGCATTTAACCTTAGTGCACAGCCTTTCCTCTAAAAAATTACATCCTTCTTGTCTTTGACTTTATGAAGAACTTCAAAATCATTGCATATAAAACATTCTGCATTGGAAGGGGACTTTGGATACTTTTCTATATGCCATACAGCTAAAATTTATAATTATGTATGTATAAACATTCTCTATATAGTTTTAAATTCTTCCAAATCCAGTGCTAGATTTCAGTGTCCATAGCAGTAATTCTGCTTGTCAATTGGATTTGATCTATGGGAAGAAAATTGGGCTTCAGGGTTTTAAATCAATTCTGGTCCAAATGAGGAAAATATGTGGACTTCTTAACAGAGTAAATACTAAATCTACACCTGTTGGAGGGGTCACTAGAAATTCCTGAAGCCTGGAAGCACTGCAGAAGTTGCTCAAGCCCATCCTGTCCTCTGCATAACAGGATGTTTGGAAGCTGAAGGCCTGAGCTGCAAGGGTTTTGTTTCTGCTGTATCACACATTTTCAACAGACTTAGTCTTTAAAGCAATAGCTTATGTTGAAGAATCAACCAAGACAAAGAGACTTTATTCCTAATTAAGCCATCAGTTCAGCCCTGTTTCTAGACTGAACATGTCTGTGTGTTTAGCTTCCAACATTAAACTTTTGTTTGATTGAAGAAATGGTTGTCACTCTCAGACAGGCACTTATGGTCTGTGTAAGCTGAACAGATCAAGCCCCTTTTGTCTGTCACTAGAATGTAGGGTTTCCAACACCAAATTATTATCATGCCTTATTTTGTACTCTTTGTAATTTTTTTTTAGTGTTCTTTTTGAAGTGTAAGTGCTGGGACTTGACTATATTCAAATTTTGCACCTCTTATTATTTTTAGGAGTACACGTAGTTTCCCTATTCTCAATTAAAATACTTATTCTTTGTAAATTAGATAAATCTGGCCTCCTAAAACTTAGAATTAAACAGCATAGGCAGGAACTCTTGTGTTCCTAAAGAAATGTGCTATCATGTTAGTAGATTATACAGTGTTAGAGTTAGGCACTCAACTAAGCTAAAAGTTGATTTTCTTTATTTCTCACAAGAAATCCGCTTGGAACAGCCTATTCTTTCTTTGTAATTGATGCACATGTCAGGAATTCTTTTCTGCTGACATGGAATAAAGGCTAATCCAGGTCACTCAGTACCTTGTAATTAATGCACATTCCTTTTTTTTTTTTTTTTTTGTGGTGTTTTTTATTTTTTATTTTTTTTTTCTCTTTGGTAAAAAAAGGAGCAAAAACTTAAACTCTGAGCTGGTCTATAGTTATTCTATAGGCTTTGAATGGAATGCAGATTAGTACTTTTGTACAGGTTTACTCTGTAAACAGCCCATTTTCCAGGGAGTGTTTAAATCCAGAAGGTTTTGTAAGATTCCACCCCCTTCCCTTTTTGTCAGTTTGCAGACAACATCTTCCATTACTCTCTAATAGTGCTTCAGAGTGCTTGAGGGGTTAAAGGGAAAGGAAGATAAAAGCTGCTTTGAGCTCACTGTTACCTTGAACTTTGGATGCTGTTGAATGTAGCAGTCACTTGTGATCACAGGTATTTTAGCAGCTGTATAATCGAAAACTATATATGTCCAGATAGGAAATGATCCAGTAATTATAGGAAACAGTACTGAACCTGATGACTTCAAGCCACTTTCTTTCTTAAATCACACAGTTGTAGCTATTAGACTTTATCCTGTGATCTTTTCTCAGTACCTTGGCAGAGCACTTGAAAACCCTGATAATCAGATTGGCTGAGAGTTACAAAGGAGAGAAGGAGTTTCTGCCTTGGTTTTTTAGCTCCCCAACAAAGAAGTGCCTCCTGGCTGAGGAGTTCCTTAAGCAGGCTGGGAGGAGGACAGATGTTGGTGTTTCTCCTTTAACTACATCCCTGCCTTTCATTTTTCATGGGTGTTGCATTGCAAATATTAGCAACAATGCAAAGGAGGGCTCTTGAGTGGTTTTGTATACATGCCACTGAAATCTAAACACCAAGCAAAGCCTGAAGAAAAGCTCAGGTTTTGGAGTTGGAGGGGTTTCAGAAGACAGAAAATGTGTGACCTACTTAATAAATAGGAAATGTGTTTAGTTCCTGTGCGTGTAATATAGCCCTGATTGGTGGGGCTTTTTGTGGCTTTAGTTTCTGTTTGGATGTTATTTATTTATTTATTATGAAGCCCATTGAAAAGCGAAATGGATTTGTCTAAGACTAAATGGGATTTTGAATGTTGGGCTTTGAAGTTGTCAGTGAAGGAATTCCTTAAAGTCATACAAAATAATTCCATTTTCAGAAACAAAAAAACTCAAACCCTACTGTTTTGTAATCTTGAGTGGTTGCTTATTTATCTATACACACACACACACACACACACACACACACACACACACACACACACACGTAGTAGTATCTGCCTCTTCAAAGTACCTGTGTTTTTTCATATTGTGTCTATTAACCTTTTCACAGAATCACAGAATCACAGATATTAGGGGCTGATTGCCCATGACTTACTGATCAAAAGAATAAGTTAAAATAATGGCTCATAAATTTGCTCGTTGGCTCAGTCCTAATTATGAATTCTGTTGCAAAAAGTTCCCTTGTCATCTCTTAAGATTCTTCCAAGAGATTTTCTTGCTAAAATGTCAAGTTTCATAGTTATCAATATTGGATGCTGTTAAAGAGTCTGATGCAATAAATGTTGAAATGCACAGTAATTCTCAGTCTTTATGGCTGTGGTAAATAAATGGATACACAGGTTTTGGTTAAAGGTTCTAAGGACACAGCACTTAACTCAAATTTTCTATTTATAGTGTCCCTTTCAAAGGACTGATATGTTGCACTAGAAGCTGAAATTTGAGTAATTTAGGCTGATCAGTGAACCAACACCTTTGAGAACAACCAAAAAAACTCTGAAGAAACTATATCCTGAAGCAAATACACACATAAACACACACATTTATTTATTGTCTATTTTGGATCACACTCAGGTGGCCTGTAGTGAGTCCCCGTGGCCAGTGTCTCTGAACTCACTGAACTACCCAAGGCCTAACCTCCAAATTAATAATTACAAATTTGGTCTTTTGTGTAAATTAGCCATGGGACTGCTAAGCAATTGGTAAGCCAGTTTAAAATGGTCACCTCCATGCAACACCTGGTTCTATTTCGAGTCTTATTTAAGTGATTTTTGAAGACCACGTAGAGGGCTCTGCAGGGTTTCCTGTGGAGCAAGTTTTTGCTGTGTATATCTGCTTAAGATTGGGGTCCTGCTTAAAATAATGTATAATGCCTGTAGTATTACAAACTGCTTTTTTTCTCCTCCTGTATTCAACAACAGGTTCTAGTGGTGCAGCTGGATTTTGCAGTGGTACTGTCATGGACAGGGAACCATCTAAGCTGGTACTGAGTCACAGCCATGGCACTCAGGGGGCTCACACACTGGTTTGGGCACATGAATCCTGCTGCCTTCTTGTGTGACCTTGGTGCATCACCTCAGGATCACTGTGTTATGTCCCTGTGGCTACAGTATAACTGTGACTGAGTGGTCTTCTGAAGTTTCTTCAGTGTATTTTAAGATCTGTTGAGGTTATAATGTCAAGATGCTACAACAATATTTTGTATTTAAATGAGATGCGGGAATGGAATTTTCAGAACACTTATGTGTACCACGGATGCCATTTCTCTGCTTAAAAAAAAAAAAATCAAAAGAAGAAAGCTTAGAAATGCCTCCTGTAAGTTGTGCTGACAATAACAGCAGTTCTAGTGTTAGCATAGAGAAAGTGTGCTTATTGCAATAAAATCAACATTTTTGGACTCAGTGCTCCAGAGTTCTCATGGCAAGGCATTTAAGCCAGTGATTAACTTCAAATGAATGGATTCATAGACAGAGAGGCTGACATGCTCATGTTTAAGTGCTTGTGTTACAATTCCTACTTTACAGGAAAAGAGCTATGATTTCCTGATCCAGCTGAACAGATTTATCACTAGCTACTATCACAGTCCAATCCTCTAGTTATATATTCACGTACCTCTGCTTGCTCTCACCCTGCATGCAAACCATGATGTTTTAGAAGCAAGAGCAGCAGGAATGTAATAATTTTCTTGTTCTGGAGGTATTTGTGTGCTTGTTTTGCATCTGAATTGTTTTTCCATCCCAGAACCAACTTGCCACGGAGCTTTGCTGCTAATCTTGTTGGCTATAAATATTTTGCAGGGTGAATTTGCCCAACTTCATTCAATATGAAGGCTGAATTCAATATGAACTCAGCACTTAGTAAGCTGTTCTGTTTCATGCATGTTGAAGAAGCTCATTTTCCCTTCTCTGGAGTGTTAACTTTGTGCAAATGTAATAATGGGGCTTATGGAGTTGAGCAACAAAAACATACCTTGCCTCTTGAGTAAATGAGGAGCCGTTTCTCTTCCAACCAGGGCAATACGCTACTTCTAATGCCAAGTTGGAAAAGGCTGTAAATGGTAGCTTTACACAGAGCAACAGGCACAGCTTGCAGGGGGGAAAGTGGGTTTTCCGTTGGCTCCGGGGCGAGGCTTTGAAATCTGGGTCTGTTTTTTTCCTTGCCTGTAATGAATCAACATGTCCCTATCTCGCCTAAGGAACGTGAGAGGAACTTGGCTGTACTCTGGGCAATCCATAGGGAAGAATTGTAACCTATCATGTCGGGGCAATTTTCACACCCCTGCCCACCCCGGCTCCCTAGTTAGTACTTAATGATGTTTTACTCTGCCCACCCCCCTTTTCTACTCTGATCTCCTCAGGCGGAAACGAAGCTGCTGCTAATCATATCTTACTAAGTAGTAACTACCCACTATCTTTGATGCCTACTGCTAGGGTTGCTAGCAGGAGATGTTTGATTGCAGCTGGAACAAGATAAGTTCTAGGACAGAAAACTGAGGCTCGCTTGATGGCTGGTTAGTTTTTCAGGTGAAGCCTCTTCCATGTTGTAACTCAAGGAGCTTGTCAAAATGTTGACAGTTTTGGTTGAGAGATTTAATTACAATGATAAGTTATGCATTAGGGATTTACAAAATATAGTCTCCATAAACAAATATAATCTACAGAACATTTTTACAGTGGTAATTGAATATTGCAGCTCTCAAGCCTTCTCAGATCTCTTCCACTTGAGCTAAAGAGAAGTAACATCATGGTACTAGAATCTAGGAGGACTTGCTTTACTGCAGATTAGAATCCAAAATGGAAAGCATGAACCATATTGGTTTGGTCTTGGTTTTTTTGTTGTTGTTTTGTTTTGTTTTGAATAAAATCTCAATATCATGAACAAGAGAAAGGCAGGTGTCATTTTATCAACAGATTAAACTTGCCCAGTTTGGAGAAGTCTATGTGCAAATACACACTGAGGAGAAAAATAATTCCTGGTGTTTTCCTCTGAAACTGCATCTATAAAGAGTGGAAGAAAGGAGACCCTGTCCTTACTTTAAGGACTGGGGAATTATGCAGAGAAATGGATTTGCCTGCAAAGTACACCAGCAATGTGTGGACTTTCGAGGATAAGTGCTACTTTTCAAAGTCCTGGGATTGTATTTACCAATGATTTGGTATAATTATTTGGTTATATTTAGAATGCAGTGCCCAGATTATTATATTCCTTGTACTATGATAATTACATAAAACCAGGGATTATGATCTGTGCTTTCCAAATCTCTACTCCATTCTGTCCGAAGCAAAGGAAGCAGGAGTGCTGATTTTAAGGTGTCATCTTGTTGGATTTTATTTTTTTAAACAGTATTTGTTCAATGATTGGTATAATCCTGTTTAAAAGTTGAGCTGGGTTTTTTTGCTTACTCAAGCCTGTTCTGTCTGGCTGCCATTGTTTCATCCCTCATTTATAAGTGAGTAATTTAATGATGGAATCAAACAAGTTTGAGTTTCAAACCCAGACAAGGGTTTTGTTTGTTTGCTTGTTTTTTTGTCATTCTGTTTTCTTTTTACTTTGTGGAAACAAGTAGTACTTTTGTTGGCTGTCCTGTAGCTGGCAGTCACATTGAAAGCATTTGAAGCCAATTTTTGTAGAGAGTAAATATTCTGTGGTTATAAGGGCTTTATTAGCTCAGATGCCTTTACTGCTGGCACATAGCTCCTTATCTTGAAAGTAGTATCCACCAACTAATCTTTTATTTATGTTGAGCTTTGGAATTTCTCTTGAAATGCCTTTTTGTAACTTCTCCCAGTATAAACAGAAAGTGAACAGGTAAACTGCAAGGTTGGCAGGTAAACAGTAAGGTTGCAAGTAAGCAAATTAATAGTACACATGACTATGAGTTTCTTCTCCCTAGTGGTAAGTTGGATGCCTATGATTACAGAATATTAGTGGTTGGAAGGGACCTAGAAGATCATCTAGTCCAACCCCCCTGCCTGAGCAGGATCACCTAGACCAAGTGACCCAGGAACAGATCCAGGGGGGTCTGGAATGTCTCCAGAGCAGGAGACTCCACAACCTCCCTGGGCAGCCCCTGCC
>JANHGL010002692.1:0-30102 GCA_024611195.1 Ceyx melanurus | reverse complement strand
TTTTTCTTTCTCTTTTTTCTTTCTCTTTTTTCTTTCTCTTTTTTCTTTCTTTCTTTTTCCTTTTTTTTTAAAATTTTTTATTTTTTAAGCCACATTTGTCTTTGAGGCCTGAAGTGATGGCAAGTGTCCAGCTGTGATATCCAAACTGCAGTTCGAAAATTGGGATGAGAGGCTGGCTCTTAGCTGCTTGCTAATCCTATGCTGAACATCTCCAGGAGAGTAACCGGTTACACAACTTCACAGAAGTAATTGGGGGGTGGGATTTACTCTACAGGCACATTTCTGCACAATAATGTTTCTAGAATGTTTTAAACCAGCAGTAGTTCATTCTCTGTTATTTGTTGGGCTAAATGTCTAGTGTAGATATAGAATTATGTCTTCAGTGAAAATGAATCTGCATTTGCTGCAGGACAAGTTTTTGGGGTAAGCCTTTCCTTTTTTTAATTCATCTCTTTGATATTTCTCAGTCTTGCCTGCTTCCTCTAAAAGTTTATATCAATATTTGGAGTTCTATAAGACTAAAATCAGGGAATATTTTATTTTTAAACAAAAAAGCACAAACACACACACACAAAAAAAATCCAAAACTTATAATGCTGTTTTATACAAGTATATATGGCTTTTTTTTTTTTTTGTCTTGTCCTTCCCCACCCCCCCACATGGGGCTGCTGTGTAATGCAATATATTAAGCACTTATTGACTGTTGAGCAATTTAAAATAGTAAGTTTACAGTGATACTTCACATAAATTCTAGGGAAACTTTAATTTCCAAGAATGAAGTAGCAAAGAAAATGACAAATACTGGTACCCTGGCTTCTCATGACAAAATTTTGACTAGTGTTACTAAACCCCTTGCAGAAGCAGTCTCCCTTTTGAACTTGCTGGCTTTCAAGGAAATCCAAGTTCAGTAGTTTACCCTCCTGTGGTTCAACACAAGTCACTGGTATGTCCTGGCTTCCATGGCACTGCTCTGCAGAAAGTGGAATGAAAGGAAAAGGATGCTTTTAGCACTGACCAGAGCTCTAACAGGAGACACAAATCTTCAAACTATACTTCTGAAGCCACTGAAGTTTACTGCAGCTCAGTTTTGTTTGAATCAGCTGATAGGAAGTGATGCCTGTCTAGAAACTAACCTGTTCTGTGCACACTTAGGCACACACCCATGTCTTAGAAGATTCCATTATTCCAGATAAATCAATGAGACTGCATACCTAAGCTTATAATTAATTTAGGATAAAAGGAGGAGAGGATCTGCAGGTCTTGAGAGGATGTGATCCAGAGCCAAAGGAGAGGCAAACCCACAGGTGGGCTTCACAGGGGGTTAAAGTGACCCTGAAGCAATTATCTGGACTGGTCTGAAATTTAGGAACCTAAGTGTATTTTGCTCACTGCCTGTGATAGCCTTATATGATGATCTTCTAGGTCCCTTCCAACCCCTAATATCTATGAATCTATGAAAACAGATAACTCCTTTATTATAGTCTAGCTAAAGTAGTAAGAAAATATTTAATTTATTTATTTTAAAAAATTATGCTATTTTTAAAAGAGATACTTTTCCTGTGCATTTAGAGAGTGAAAACCAGCAAAAATACATTGTATGATTGTTTCCTTCAGGGATTAATCTCTTGAATAACAAGAGCAAATATTTGGGGATGTATGTTTTGCCTGTGTATGGTGTGTTTTTTCACAGTGCTTATAAATATATTTGAATCATGTTTGCTAGTAAAGTCAGGATATTTGATTTATTTCCACAACCATGTATGGCTTTTGAGAATGGTCTAGAGAGTACATGTCCAGTTATTATAATCTTGGAGAGTTTTTCTAATTCATTTATTTTTATAACCTGGGGCTTTCCACTGCACTGAATACTTGCTGACCTTTAATTTCATTTACTGCTGGGTGGGGAGGAAAGAGGAGAAAAGAAAGACCTTAGGAAATACCTTCTTTGGCAGGGTGGGGAAAGAGAGATTTTGCTTGTAAGTGGATTTTTTTTGTTTTGCCTGTGTTTAAAGTATGCAGGAAGAGGAAAAAATACAGATAAATTTGTATCCTTCCTTCATAAAAGCCAAATGTTGAAAGCCAAGTATCAAATATTTAGAAGCATTACAAATTTGATAGAACCTGTATAATAAATATGTTGAGTTTATAAAATGTGTTTAATCCCTGCTGAACAACTTTTATACTGGTACATGATTATTTCTAATATTCTCTATTTATTATTTCAATCATGATTACTCAAGCTGGATAGTTATCATAGTGGATTTTACTTTGTATTTATAATGTATATATTAAATCACATATCAGTTAAGATGCTTTTCTTCCTACTTAGAGATCATTCCATTTTCTCAAATTGAAAGTATTCCTTATGCAATTGCAAACTTTTTTTTTTTCATTCTAGATGAATCTATTCCTTTATTTCCATCTTAAATCAGTACCAGACATTTGGTTTAGTAATGCCTCTCTCATGTTATGCAGAGGGTTGTGTTTGTCAGCTACTTTTCTGCAGCTGGAGAAAATCTATTTGTTCATTTCTTAACCTTTTGACATGTCTGTTTTAACAAGCCCGGCTGTTTTTGATGGAGGATTGAAGTATAGAGTAACAACTGCAGAAGGAAACATCTTTTGTTATGATCAGAGTGTCAACTGAGCCTAATGCAACAAGGAGGGAGTATGCTGACATAAAAGACAAAAAAAGCCACAACCCCAAACACCAAGAAAAAACCCCCAAAGAGACTCTTTTTTTTTTTTTTTATGTGATTGCCTGTTCAAGTTTGACATGCCGTAGTAAAAGGTGATTAAAAAAAACCCAACAAAAATTATTCACATATGCCCATAAAATTGCCTTGCAATTAGTTAAACTGATGATTCTTCGCTATAAAAGCAAGCTCAGCAAAACTGTGATTACCCTTTCCTTCTGTTCATGGCAGCAAGTGGAGCAGGTTTGAAAAGTCATGCCCACTGACCTTTGTGTGAAGATCCTAACATTCCCTTACCACTGGAATAAGCTGAGAAGTGCAGGAGGTTGAGGCACTGGGAGAGGAATTGGTTTGCAGGATGTGCACACTGGTTTTTGATGGCTTGCTCTCTCTGACCCCAAGCTCAGGAGGCTCCCAAGTCACTGGTGCATGTAGGTGCCAAAGAAGGAATTAGTTTTGTCTATCTTCTGACTCTCCCTATTCTATCCATCAAGCCGTTAGGCTTTGGTAATTTATCACCAATTCTATTTTTATTACAATTGGAGAGCATAACATTATAGCAAAACCACTTAACCTTTTCTGTATTTTCCCAGTAAAAGTGGAGGTGTGGTGTGAAAACAGGTAAAATTTTCATTCTTTTCCTTTCTCAAAGTAAGTTGGATCATCCAGCAACAGGATGTGTTGTAAATATATGCATATAATTGAATTTTTTAAAATGTTTTTATTCTCCTTATGTCATTAAAAACACGTCTGAGCATGTTGCAATGCCAGAAGACACCACAGTGATTGCATGTCATCTTAACACGTGCAAGAGTGCTTCTACACTAAACTTAGGAACTGGTAAGGGTCTGTCACTGCAGCAAAAGTATCCAAATGAGCATAATCCTGCTCTTGACCATATGGACTTGCTACCTGAGGTCTCAGTTGCCAGTGGGAACAGGTGGTTGTGCAGGAGGAGAGCTGCCCTAGGTCAGGAGCACTGTCAGAAGCTGCAGTGATGGGGTAACTGCTTAAATCAGAAGGTTGAAAACAGTCATCTATCTAAATGCACTTGGCATGTCAGGTAGACAGACTTGCACCACTGGTGTAAGGAAAGAAACTTTCCTTTTAGTTACCAAACTAACTACAGTGCTAAAACATCCTTATGTGTAGCCTCTGCCTTCACTGCAATGCTTTATTCTTATGTCTTAAAATTGTACTGTATGCCTTCCTTTTCAAGTGGGAATTTCTTATCAATGTATGCCTGCCATCCATCAATCAATATCAGTTTTCCAGTCAAGAGCTCGTGTAAGTTGTGGCTTTGGATAATCTGGTGAAGCACAGTGGATCTTATTCTATCTATCTATCTATCTATCTATCTATCTATCTATCTATCTATCTATCTATCTATCTATCTATCTATCTATCTATTCAGTGTGTTGTTTTTCATCTAACCAAATTCCTGAGGTGGACCCCCAGGGTCCCCCAGCTGTAGTGTAAGGTTTTACACTCCTGTTGCATCACATCACTTGTTCTGAGGATAGGAAGGGATAAATCATTCCTATTAAGAGTTCAGGACTTACATGCATAAAGAAATTGTACCAAAGCCATTTAACTTTCATGGTGGGTTTAGAATGTAATTCCTCTTTTCGGAAGCTGCTTATTTAATTTTAAAGTGTTAGATGTAAACAGTTATGGAATATTGGCTGAACCTTTTAGGTGGCCTAATGCATGACTGATGTAGTAAATCCCAGAGACAAAGAACAGCTCGTATTTTAATTGGGTGAAAAATAATTCTCTTGGACTACTGATACCTAGTTAGTAATGAGCAGTATGATTTTCTATTTTTTTTTTTAAATATTAGTAGAATGGCTATTCTAGTTTCTGATTTAAATATAATAAACATTTCCTTAAAACTCAAATGGGCAAAGTCTACATTGCAAACCCAAAAAAACTCCAGTATGCTGCATTTGTGTTCCTTCTGTTCTCCTTTGTCAAGTCCTTTTTCTTAAAATGAATCTCTTTTGGATGGGAATGTGGAGTTGCTAGTGAATTACCTTTGTTTAAGCTAACAGTATGAACTGTCACTTCCCACACTCATTCATCTCTGTGACAAAGAAGTGGAGAGGGCAAGTGGGAGTGCTAAGGAGGGATTCCTAGCTACATCACTATGTGCAGAGTAATATTACAGGCTCAAAGCAGTATCAGTGATACATTTCTAAACCAGCTATGTTAGTTTGAAAGGGGAAAAGCAAACATAAGAGAAAGGAATGTCAATACAGGGGGAAAATGGTGGGCTCCAGTGTACCACACTCAGTGCATACTCTATAATTGTTTTCCTGTTTGCTAATGGTGATTGTCAGGTCTTTTATCTTAAATATGCTTCTTGCCACCTCTGGATGCTAGAGGCAGAGTGCTGACATAGTGGGACTTGGAGTTTGAACTATCCTTTTCAGACCTTGATAACAAAAAACCCACATGGTCCCTCTGGTAATCAGTCTGGCAAATCCCTTTGCTATTTGTTTTTCTCCCATCCCTATAAGTCAATGTTAGCATGTGACTGCTAATAAAATTGATGAACTGGAAGACCACGACTCAAAAGCCTGTAACTTGACAGTGGTGACTGGTTAAGAGTATTGAGTGGGCAAGACTTCCATTCTAGCTTTCCTAGGTTTTCATCCTCCCACATTCTGCCCCGTGCAGTATTCTTCCAAGATAAAAATTATTGGCAAAAAGTATTAACAACAAATTATCCACAGCATCAGGACTTTCTCTTGAATATTCTTAATATCTAAATGGTGAATAAAACACATATTGTTCATTAAATATATGAAATTGGATTCGAGTTTGTGCAATCTTCTGGTGAACTAGATGTCTGTCTTCTAGAAACATAGTTTGTGTCAGTGCTTTTCATCAAGTCCTAAAAACGTCTCTATATTGTTGTACCTTATGGGGAAAAGGGGAATACTGATGTTGAAGCCCCTTCTTGATAATTCCAGTGGATCTGTTCTGTGCTTGAGACACACTTTCATCCTTACAGCTGTGACTCCACTGCCTCTGGTAATTTTGCCACTGAAGATATCTTACCTGTGGTGATCCATTGGCAGCTTGTCTTCTATCACTGTGCACATGACCATTAACAGGTCATCCATGGAGCTCTTTCAGTTTTTCATGTTGGATTTTTTTTTGAGTTGAGGTCAACTGTAGCTATTGCCATGAAAAAGGCAGCAGTATGACCACAGGCAGTTTGATCTCACTCAGATAATGCTCAGGACTTCTGTGCCAGATGCCTTTGTCACTGTTTTCAAAGAACTTTGCTCTAACTTCATCAGGAGGGAAATGTTCTCCCAGATTGTTTTTATAACAGTCAAAATAATTTGCAATTAGTTTATAATTGGCAGGGTCTGCGCATAGTTTAAAGGTTTAAAATTATTCGAGTCCTTTAATTGTAGATTATGAAGAACATGTACTCACTGAAAAAAAATCACTGGAGTGGAAATTTTAATATGTTTTGGTTTTCTATTGAGTAATGCTGATCAATTGCAAAAGGAACCTGCTTTACTTTCCCAATGCTACTTGTCCTGGAGAAGTATATAACCATTCTTATGGTTTCTTCTATTGAAAGAAATGCTTTTGGATGCAGAAACAAGCATAACTGATATAGAAACAAGTATAACTGATTTAATCCATGTCTATATATAGAAATTGGTGCAAAAGAAGAAAAATGACACCAAGGGGAACCGCCAGCCTTCTGTTTTGCTGAATAAAGTTAAAGTCTTTTCAAGCCCCGATTCTGTTCAAGTATCTTGAGAAATAGTGTGGCTGATCATCTGTTTGCATTCTATTAGTGATCTAAAATACACAAACCTGACAAATCTTTTGCCAAAATCCTTGTTAGTGAAACGCTGTAATAGCAACAGATTGTCTCTATAACTGTGAGATGCTTTGTGCTGAAATTCTGTCTACATGAGCAATATATTGTAGATAATGCCAAAAGGCAAGAGTAGGAAAATGCCCCACTAAACTTCTTTTAACCTGTGCCTCTTTGTAATAAAAGAATGGTAGTCCGGGTTTCCAAAGTGATGGGGATTTGAAAAGTGAGCACGCCAACTAATAGCTGTGGTAACAGGCTGAAGTAGTGGAATAATACCAGTGTAGTGGCCTCTTGGTGTGTCTCTGCTCCTCAGAGCTCAATAGTGAATGCACAGCATTGTTCAGCTGGGAAAAGTCTTCGAGCCCTTGGGATGTCAGGGCAGACCAAGGGGAAACTGATTTTCAGCTTGTAGGGGGGCTTGGGGAAGCCTAGGGGTAATTAGCCATTCCCCCCTGCTCTTTGGCCAAACCATCCCCTGCAGGGATCTTACTGCTCAGCAGTGCACCTAGGGAAGAAGACAAGAGAGAGAGGAAGGATATTTTTCAAACCCCCCCAGTCTCTTTGTTTGAGTTTCATGGTTGAATGTTAAGGGAAAACTTTCCCTGGGGGAAGTTAGAAGGCTACATTTGAATTTAAGGGAAATCATGGGTGTAAGAGAAGGAGGTTCACAGCTTAATGTTCTTAATGTTACCACTGCTTTTGTTTTGGTTTGTTGTTTTTTTTTTTTTGGTGGGGACTTTAACTGTGTGATGTTTTTTAAAAAAACAAAACAAAACAAAACACCCATTTGTAAATCTTGAGAATGGCTTTTAACTGCTTATATCATGTACCAAAATAATTTGTAAGTTCCCATGTGTATAGAATGCAGACTTGAAAAACTTTCAACTCTCTCTGTAAAAACAGGAGCAACAAAAGGAATTGTTTTCTATCATGGAATGTTAGGAAAGCCCTGCAGTTCCACCACAGAGTTAATATATGGTTCTCTCCTCAGCCCCCACTCTCACACATTTTAAATCATAGGATTTGACTTTGTGGCCAAGTGTCTTCAAGTCCAGGCTTTGTGTATTGGATTTGAGATTTTCATTTGGATTCCAGTTTTAATATTTAAATAAGGAGGGATTAGCTACTCTTTTCTCAAGGCAAACAAGCAAGTGAAAAAACCCAAACAAGAAAAACGATGAGAGTGCAAAGGAGAAATCTGAGAAAAATAACTCCTTTAGCTGTACTGACAGAATTTAAATAGGCTAAGTTTCTGTTTTCCTTGTCTCTGATCTAAACACTGAGAAATTCAGAATTGTTTACTGAATAAGACATTTGTTTGGGCCACACCGATGGATTTAGATGTTTATTATAGTTAACAAGAAGTTTGAAAATTGGCCAATGTAAAAATGCTTGAAAGCTGCAAAAGAGAAGTGATATGGGTGCTGACTGTGAAAATCAGTTGAGCAGAAGGATGGTAGCAGGCAGTTATCTGATGTCTTTTCATTAATATTTTAAATTTCTCCTACCTTGCTGTAAAACACTTAGAAAGGAAGGGAGGGGTAGGGAAGGACCAAATCTAGGTAAAGAGCAGTTGGTATGTGGTAGGACCATCAATAGAAAATATTAAATAAAAAGAAGATTTGATGTGACTGTTTTTACAGATCTCTTGCATATGGCAGCAATAAGACATTCAATCTTCTCCTGGGACTAGCTGTTTTGTTGCTATTTATCAGTCTTGCTGGTCTTGACCTTATTTATATAAAATACTGTGCTCAGCCTCAGAAGCAATATAGTAATTAGGGCTGTGATATGTTGGACTCATTTGAACAACTGCTTGGTTTCTTTTATTTTCATTTAAAGTACCGTGAGATTTTAAAATTCGAATAATTTTATGCTACAAAAATCTATTGCAGTCATTTATTTAGTCCTGAGTCATGGAATATGTTCCTATTGAACTGAGATTTTGAAAGATCTGATAGCTTACTGTTAGAATGCCACCTTAAAAATAAGACCTGATATTCTCTTTTAGCAGGGTGAGCATAAGTAAAAGCTGATGACTTGAAATGACAGATGCAGTCTGTGGTGAGTCAGACCATCAGTATGTCTTAGTTCCAACCTGGATAGAATTGAAGAATTCATCTCTCCATGAGATGTAAACATGAATACTGGTTTCTGGAGCTTTGATTTTTATTCAAGAGAAGAAACCCAGAAGAAAGTTTTTATCTTATTGTAAATACTAACATCTGTTAGTATGAGTTTGGTGTTTGGTTACTATTTCAGTTCTGTTTCAAAATTCTGGTTGCTAAACTTCCTGAGGTACAGAGGAGGTTCCAGTAAGTGTCTCCAGTTCAAAAGCAAATGGAAGAAATAATTTAAATTGATTTAAAGAAAAACATCTATTATTTAAAGCTTCTGAAACTCACTTCTATTTGGCATCTAAAAAAGTCAACTAATCCAGAGAACTGAATTTTACAAAATGCAGTGGGTTTTGTTTAGTTTCAAGCAGTCTTTTCAGTGGAAAGGTTTGGAGGTCAATGGAAAATTCAATGATAGAAATGAACAGCAAACTGTCAAAACAAGTTTAAAAGAACTAATCTGTTTGTGTAAGATATTGTAATTATATGCTCTTCTTAAAATGGAAGTCGAGTAGTACAAATACACTTTTTTTGTGGTCACAAAATTAAATATTTTTAATTTTATAGAATAGAATCAGGTCACTTTTTTTTTTTTTTTTTTTTTTTAAAGAGAGAAGCAAGTCTCTTTTCACAAGGAGATAGAAAATAATCCTTTTAAAAGGCCTATAAATGGAGCATTGGATCCATATGGTCTATTTGTGTTCCAATACATCAGCAGCATGTGATGGCTTCTTCCTTTTGTTAGGTGTCTCTGCAGTATTGTGTACTGATGAAGTAGTTACTGCATTGCAGAGAGTTATTAATACATTGCATTGCACTTTCAGTGCAGATGTCATTGTGACCTTAAGCCTGAATGTACCTTGTGGTTGAGTTGGAGGTTTTTTTTAGTTTTGCAGAGGATAACTTCTTCAGTAAGTTCTTAGCCAATTGGGAATTATAGAATAACATCATTCCTAACATCTATAGATTCCCTTTATTATTCAAGTTTAGAAAAATCAAGCTTTGTTCCAAAATAAAAACCTATTTGCCCTTCTCAGTTGTTAATCCTAATGCACAAATAATATGGTTTTATGGCACTGTGCCTACAATGGGAGGCAGTGGGAGACAGGGCAGAGATAGGGATGCAACTCCCCAAAACATAATGCAGATAAACAAAAACCAATCTTGAAATGCTAGAAAATTAGGAGAAGTAGAGCAAACCCACTTCTGTGGTGATGCACATTAGACAGCAAAACAGAATGGTTTTGAGTTTCTGTTCTTGTTGCTGACATCTCCGTTCTACGTGTGTTTGAAGTGATGGGAGATGAGGGGTTGTTTTTGTGGAAATCCTTGTGTTTGGGGTAAACTGCTGACTGACATGTGGGGATCTAGGGGAGCAGGCACCTGGCTTGATTCAAGCCTTCAGAATTCAGTTGGTTTGTCATTGTTAAATGATGAAGCTGCTGGAATTGTTTATGTGTAATAGATCTTCACAGAAGTAGCCAAGCAATGCCCTGGGGCTGGTTGATGCTTTCCAGGTCTGTGCAAGGGGTAGTTCAAACCTCCTTCAGAGGTGAGAAAAGCTCCCCAGGCCTGGTGGGCACAAGGTGTGAGGAAGCAGACGTCCAGAGAGTGAATCATTAGCTCCTGACAGAAATGTGTGTGTGAGTGTGGAACATAGCAAAGGTATGGCCAGTTTGTCATGTTCAGGTTCTTATTACTGTCCCTTTCCCTGCAAAACTATTTATTTTTTTAATTTCTTTTTCTTCTTTTGCTTTACTTCATAATGGTTTAGCACAGAGCACTTGATCTTTTGGTTTTCACATTTTCTTCCAAAAGTCTTTCCTCTCCCTCTTTAAAAAAAAAAAAAAAGCACCTAAGCTTTGCAAGCACCCTGTAAAAGGCTGTTCCTGTTTGTATTAGAGCAGAGTAGGATCCAGAACGATCCAATTGCCAAGGATCATCTTATTGCATTGCAGGCCCTTGGGAGTTTCCAACACAAACACAGCAATTTCACAGTGCTAGCAGGTGATTTATTTGCTTTACATGCTCATTGATAATCGTCTGCAAATCAAAGTGCAACAAATGCTGTGGAAGTGGGGGCTCTATTTGATGTTTTCACAGTGCTGTGCCTGGAAGAAATGGAAGTTAGTGGGTGTTGCTCAGTGAAGCGTACATTTTAAAGTTACCCACAGTGATGGCCATTGTCCTGCCCCTGAATTGCATGATGTCATGTTTCATTTAAGGTTCTTGGTGATGCCCGGGACTGCCGGTGTGCTGGGAAAAAGGCGGCGAGAAAGTTGTGAATCAGGTTTCTGTAAAGCCTTTGTGTTTAGGGTTTTGATAGATAAAAGCTGACTCATGCAATATTTCTGGCAAAGGAGCTGTACAGACTAGTAAGAGCTTCTCATTTTACCTGAGCGCCCAATGAGGTAATTGAGGAACAGCTGAAGGCAGAGCCCGTGCCTCTCCTCTGCTGTACAGGTAGGTCAGGGGCTGTCCAGAGAGGGCTGGCAAAACGGAATGGACTCGTTCGTCCCGGCTGCGAGGAGCCAGAGCCATTCCACAGCGGTGAGACACTGCTGCAGAGGATTTCCCTTGCAGCAACGCTCTGGGACATTAAACGTGGGGGGGGAGGGGGGCTGGGGAACGGCAGGACTGCTGGAGTAAGATAATAGAAGCTCATTACTTACTGACTTTTCCCCTCATCATAACTGTTCTAATAAATGGTCTTTCAGTTGCTCAAAGTTCAGTTAAAGTACTTGGCAGCGAATTGTTTGCGACAGAGCGAAGCGAATTCATAATATCTAGAGATCTAATCCTGCAAAGATTGTAGCTCTCTAATAGGATTTTGTTCAAAGAGGGTGTTAGATTTAGAAATTGTATGTGTTCATATGCAGGATTTATAATGAAACATCTGCCGACCTTTACTTCTGCACTATTCAGAGCAGAGGGTATGGGGAATGTATTTAGGATCGTGTTGGGATTCTTGTAGCAAATGTGTTTTAATCTTTCTCGGTGAGGCAGCCGTATGACATGTATCTTTCTCAGTTCGTGCTGCATTTGGATTTTATACCACATATAGAAATTGTATTATACAGTCTTGCTTCGTTGTATCTACAGTATAAATGCTTTATTTGAAATGTGAAATGATCTAAAGGAAAATGCAGGGAAGGATTTTTGTAGTCTCATCACTTCTATGTAGCTAAACTTCCAGAGGATGTGAAGCCTGTAAATTCTGGTAACGTTGACGTTGTAGATAACATCTGAGGTGCCTTTTTTCATGCCAGGGGAAGGGCAGCAACAATACTAATTATTAATATAAATTGGCTTGTGAGTTTTTAGTCATGCAGTATATCTTAAAATGTCATGTGTAGTAAACAACTTGAGGAATAAGCATCTATATTTAGAGAGGACGTGGGGATCTTTGTATTTAAATACAAAATGGATTTAAAGCAATTTATCTCGCATTGTACACTAATGTTCTAGCATAGCCAAAGCTGCAGAGAGGATGGAAAAATATTACCATGAATATAATGACAGGAAAGATTAAATAAATTAGTGACAGAAGAAGTGTATGCATTTTGGATGAGGACTTGTTTGTGGCTGCATGCCAAAGGTGAGATATGCAAAGATAGTTGCTTTGCATGTACCTTCAGTGCTGTAACTGGTCCTGTTGGGGTGAAACATGGGTGTTTCTTCCCTTGTGCTGCTGTGGAGCAGGGACATGTTGTTCTTGCAGGGCAGCATTTGCGGGGCTGTGCATTGCTGGAGTGTGTGTGTTGCAGGGGGGAGCAGGGGGTTTGTGGTGACTGGGGAGGGGGGGATGCCGACTGTGTTCATCCAAAGGCACAAACAAGAAATGACCGTGTTTGGGGAGTGTGTTTCCTTGTGAGTAGGGACAAGTAGTAATTATCCTCTTTTCAGTGCTGAACGAACGAGTAATTACTGTTATTCCTTAATTAAAGTATGCAAATTGCAGATTTCATTTTTTGTTCTCCCCAGCCTGAGTTAAATACTGTTATTCACAACTCACAAAAGTTCTCAATATTATTTTGGTTGGTCATTGAAAAGGTTCAGTAAACAAAAGAACACCTAACAAAAAAAGCAGTGAACCGGGCCAGACGTGGGTCAGGGCACACAAGACTTGCTCAGAGAGTTTGCTTCTGCAAGGGTCTGGGGTACCTATGGTTACACAGACCCTTTGCAGCCTGAGCTTTGGTGAATGCACCAGCTTACCGGTGCTGCTGCCAGAATTAGTGGCTGGGCTGTAGGGAGCTTGTAAATGAGTCCTGGGGGGTATGGGAGCAATCAACTTGCTTTTTATAGTAAGTTTGCATCAAAGACAGAAATCCGTAAGAGGTTATGGGGTTTGCAAAAGCCCGGGGTCAGTTATGACCCACAAGAGAGCAATCCTGGGGAGGCAGTTTCCTCTCTCCCTCAACTCTTGTTAATTCACTGGTGAGTTTTCCACTGGGCGGTCGGTGCAGACCTCAGGGAGCTGGCTCAGGGTTGAAGTTATTTTGTGGTAAAACTGTTCCATAGCGCTCAGAGCCACATGAAGACCCAGACAAGAGAAAAGAGGATGGGCTTGTGGCTCTGCCAATGAACTGGTTTCATCTGCTGCCTTTACTGATGTGTCTGTGAGTGCACCAGTATCAGAAATACCTGTTCCTGACTCTGACACTCAGAGTAATGCTGCCTAGTCGCAGAGGGGTTTATGAAGATAGACCTATAAAGCTTTGGAAGATTTATAGACACTGTGTTATTGGGAAGGGCTGTGGATTTGTAACAGCTACCTCTAGCTGAGGCAGAAATGGCAGGTTGGGCAGAGCCAGGGCTTGTTTCCAAGCCCTAACTTCTCCAGGCACCGTGCACAGTGTTTGGTATGGGACTGAAGAAGTTGCTTCCTGGGTTTGTGCCATGCTGACATCCCCAGTCCCATGCATCCTGCCACTCTGCTGGGTTCACCAGCTGCAGAGGAGTCTACCTGCCACTCTGCAGGAGCACTGGGCTTTGGTGCCATCTGCAGGGACCCCAGTAAATGTGTTTTGCAGACATAATGGGCAAAATTTTGGCCAAAATTCTCCACAGAGAAGAAAAATGACCAATTGACCTCTGCCTGGGAATGGACTAAGAACCAAGTAAAAAGTAACTTGAGGCTAGGAGTCAGGTGAGGCTTTAAGAACAAAACAGGACAAGATTTTGAAGTAGCAAATAGTTTGCTTGGTGTCATGTATGTAGAAGCATAGTGGAATAGTAATTAGTATAAAAAGTGGAGGAACTTGAGTTAATTGTGCTGTATGCATTTACTTAGCCACGTCCATCACGTGCTTGGGGTCCCACAAAGGTCAGTGGGAGTACAGGTGTTAAAGAGTAAGCCCATTTTAACTATTACAACTAATCCTTGTAGGTTTAGGCTTTTTAAATAAGCAATGGCATTGTCATTAAACAAGAAAATAAGGGGGTTTGGCCTTCGTTTGTTTGTTTTCATAAGACATGTTAAAATCTCCAAGTGCTTTTGGCTACAAGGTATGTCTTATGAAAAACTACTTTTAACATTTATTCTGACTCAAATTACATTGACCTGAACTGTGTTTTGTTTGGTTTTTGTATTATTGAGCCTGACAATGTTTGTGAAGCAAATATTACATATTAATGCCTTCAGATTATTTTAGAGACAGACTGCATATCAGTGAAACAGGAAGAAAAGAGCATGGGGTAATGGAATTCCACAGGGACCCTTTATTTCCCCACTAAATGTGGCTAATCAGGTGTTTCTTTGTCATGTACTTTTAGTAAAAAGTTCTGTGGAAGTGTATCCTGCACATTTTTCAGGGGGTTTTACATCTGCACAGCAGCATTGTGCTTCCAAACTAAACGTGAAAAATGATCCAAAGCTGATAACTAAAATACATTCTTCCTTATCAAAAACACATACCTTCTTATCTCAAGCAATAAGAAGGCAAACATCTTTGTCCATACCCATTTAGAAACAAGAAAGCTTCATTCTTCAGTTTTAAACATTTTCCCAGCTTATTGTTTTAGATTTTATTTTGGAGTTTGTACTTGGTGTGTTTTACTCAAAAAGGGTAAGAAAATACACCTTTATGCTGCAAAACCAGAATAACCTGGCACAAAGAAAGATTATAGATTACCAGACTTCAAGGTAAAACCAGTAGCACAGAGGTGACAAAGTAGGTTTTTAATCTACTGGCCAAATTCTGACCCATGAAATGAGCAAATGACACTCAATGTTGGCTCCATGTGTTACCTTGAGGGCAATACTTAACAGCTAATCCCATCACCATGGAAAAGACAGTATTAATTACTCATGTGCTAATAAAATTGTACGAGTTCAAGACAGGACAAAGACATAGAATGTTCTTCTTTGGGCTGTGTTTTTGTTTGGTTTTTTTTTATTGGGGTTTTTCGTGTTTGTTTTTTGTTCTGTTGTTTTGTTTGTTGGGGGTTTTATAATAAACAGTAACATTTAATTTCAAAACATGAGAGAGTGACATTCTGCTTCAAATGAAATTCTCCCTCACTGCCACTTCCCCATCCTGCCCCAGAACTGCAGCTGGAGCAGTGTCCAGGAGGCTTCTGCTTCTGCTTCCATGGCAAGTCTGGCTTAAGCAGGGCCACCTTAAAGGTTAGGCGAGTTCAATTTGAAGTTTACTGGCTTTATGGTTTCTTTACTGAAACTGCTGTCTAGAGTTGTAATTGCCAGTATGATTTTTGAAAAAATGAGGTGGTTGCTGGAATAAAATAAGCCCTAAGCTACCACTCTGTGGCTAGCTTCAGTATTACTTTGCTTCCTAAATTGTCACAAGTTTCCTGTTTCACAGCACAGACACTCTGAAGTTCTTTGAGTTTCATGGAAGATTTTTTTGGGTGCATGCTTCTTACTGAAAGAAAAACTAAAAATATATAATTTACCTGCAGTGGCTTGCAGATTCTTGTGGTGCATCACAGAAAACTTGGCCACAGAGACATCTGTGATGCATTGAGGACAGCGTCTTTCAGGGCATTTCAACAATAAAAAGAAAGTAAAACTGAAATGCCAACAGGAAGACAAAGGTCTTATTTTGCTGTTCCACAAAATTGTTATTTGGCATCACTATTTACTGTGGGAATTTTTTGTTCCAGAAGTTATATTCTTTTCAGTGACAAATCATTCTGGCCTCAATGCTTTTGTACAAGCTACAGAGCTGGTAACTGACAACTGCATTTAGTTTGTTTGACTGTTGGCCTTACAGTATTAAAAATGAAAGTTACTGTCTGGTATCACTGTGTGATTCCTGAGTTTTCTAAATCTTCCAAACTGTGAGTGCTCAGCTTGGAGATAGTAGGGACTCTTCCCAACAGGGTTTGTTTGGGTTGTTTTTAACCTTAGGGAAAATCTTTTTCTGTTGTATTTATCTCCTGTTCTGAGCCTGGACAGTAGCAGGCCCAGCACACTGGCCCAAGAAGGACATGCTAGAGACACTTATGTGAGCAGGAGGTAAGTGCTGCCTGTGTAATAAATAACCCTCTGGAGGATCCCCACCACCTGAAAAAGCATTAGAGCCACAGTGCCCCTCAAATCCCATTGTTCTAGCTGTCTTTTAGTTAGAGTTGGGGAAGCTTTATATGCTAAAGCTTTTTAAACTGTCTTTTGTCAACTTGTGTGTTGTGTGGAACAGCAAGAGTAAACCCACTTCTTCTGTTTGTATTTTAGATGACTTCCACTTGCCTCTTGATGTTTTACCAGCTGTGACAGAGGCCCTGGACTCGGAGACAAAAGGGGAGGATTTGCAGAAGGAGAACAGACCTTTCCGCTACTGTGACAAAAAAACCATGGACCTGTCAGACAGTGACCGTCCCGTCAGCTTTAGCTCCACCTCCTCTTCTGCTTCCTCCAGGGACAGCCACTGCTCCTTTGGCAGCAGAATGACCTTGGTTTCAAACAGCCACTTGGGCTTGTTCAACCAGGATAAAGAAGCAGGCGCCATCAAGCTAGAACTGGTCCCAGCCAGGCAATTTTCCAACAACAAGCCACGCAAAAACTCCCATTTGGAGCAAGAGGATCATGAGGAAAGCTTTGAAAAAAGGCTAAGCATGCCAAGGAAAGCAGAAGCAAAAGGAGCAAGCAAAAACTGTGCAGTGTCCCTCACCACAGAGCCCACCAGTCCCAAGCTCCTCTATGTAGACAGAGTTGTCCAGGAGATTCTGGAGACGGAGAGGATGTACGTGCAGGATCTAAAAAGCATTGTGAAGGTAGGAGTCTTGGTTAGAATAGTGTTAACAGTTCCATAATGCTATTTTTCACATTGTTTGGTTTCACAGCAGGACAGATGGACATGGCAATGGAGTTGAGATTTGCTGGTCTTTATAAATTAGTGTAACATCATTGTTCTTGACTATTTCTAGTATATATTTGATTAGATAAATCTAAGCTGTTGCTACGTCTTCATGAAGAAAGAATAGAAAAGACCCAAAACTCTACAATTGATGGGGGTGAACAATGAGTGGTAAACTCTTTGCAGTAATATTTATTTACAGAAATAATAATAATAAAAAAACTACAGTGCTCCATTTCCTAGAATGTATAAGGAGAAGCAAACAGCAGGCAAATTGTCTGTCCCCTTAAACGTTTTATCTGAATAGTATTAGTTTCCCCCAACCCCAATGCTATTCCTGCAAATTCTTCTCTGTCCCTTTCATGCAGTTCACAGCTGCAGTCTGTTCACTCCATGCCATTAGTCTGCGGTATTGAATATGGCATGTGTATTTTCAGGAAAATCCTTTCTTTTGGCAGTTATATGAAGGAATTACATTGTCTTTAATACTAATTCTGAATGAGTGGTGCTAATAAATGGATGTGGCATTTATTAGCAGCAGTGTAGTTTTTGTCCAATCCCCTGATGAACAGTATTTTCCATTTACCCTTTCTAGCATGAGGTAAAATATGGATGAGTCCTGTGGATTGTTCTGCTCACTCTACTTTTAACTGTGCCATCAGAGTCATGTTCTTTTGTGGTTTTGAAGATGATAATTAAATCCCTTGGCTGGTGTTTGTAGTCTTACAAATTCAACTTGTGTGTATGACTACCCATAAAGAATGATTTCTTGGGAAGTGGATGTTTAATGTGCTTTGTATATAAAGTTTTAGGTAGCTGCATGAGGTCATCTGCTAAAGGAAGTGTCAGTCAGCTGAAGACATTCTCCTCACCCACAGTTCCAAGCTGCTTGGTCCTCCAGGCAATGAGACAGAAAACACACTAATGCTTTGATAACACAAATGCACATCATGATTAAACACCCCCACACCATTCCCTAGAGCTCTCACAAAGATGTTTTTGTTTTGTTTTGGTTTTTTTTTTGCAAGGCTTTATTGGTTTCTGTAGCTGCAGCTTTTTCTCTATATTTATCTGTTAACTAAGTTTCCTTTTGGATTGTTTAAGGTTATCATATGCTACAGAAGCAAGCCAGCCTCTGTGTGTAGTCGCTGTTCATTAGGTGTCACCTCCATAGTCTGGGAAACCTTGGCTCCAACTCATCCTTCTCTACAGTAAACTTGAGAAACAGGAATTTATCGTTAAAATCTTGATATAGATTTTCCATTTACAAGTAGAAAGGCCCACAAATGCTTGCCAAAAATACTTTAGGCATTGCTACAGTAGACTTAATGTGGCAAATACTTGTGAATACTCCTTAGGCATATCAAGGACAAGGGGGTCATTAGGAGCAGTCAACATGGTTTTAACAAGGGGAGGTCATGTTTGACCAACCTTTTATGAGGAGATAACCAGGTGGATAGATGATGGTAGAGAAGTGGATGTGGTTTATCTTGATTTCAGCAAGGCATTTGACACTATCTCTGACAGCATCCTTCTGGCTAAACTGAGGCATTGTGGTCTTCATATATCTTATAATATCTTAATATATTCTTCTAATATCTTCATTAATGATAATGATAGTGGGATTGAGAGCACCATCAGCAAGTTTGTAGATGACACCAAGCTGAGTGGTGCTGTAGAAAGGCTGGAGGGATGGGATGTCATCCAGAGGGACCTGGATAGGCTGGAGAGGTGGGCCCAGGTGAATCTCATAAGGTTCAACAAGACTAAATGCAGATTCCTGCACCTGGGTTGGAACAACCTTCATTATCAGTGCAGGCTGGGGGATGAGGTCAAGAGAGGTTCTCCTGCCCCTCTACTCTGCCCTGGTAAGGCTGCATCTGAGTATTGTGTCCAGTTCTGGGCTCCCCAGTTCGTGAGGGGCATAGAATTGCTTGAGAGAGTCCAGTGCAGAGCCTCAAAGATGTTAAGGGAGAGGAACATCTCTCTTATGAGGAAAGGCTGAGGGATCTGGGGCTCTTTAGCTTGGAAAAAAGGAGACTGAGGTGTGACCTCATCAATGTTTCTAAATATTTAAAGGGTGAGTGCCAGGAGGATGGAGCCAGACTCTTCCTGGTAATGCCTGGTGACGGGACAAGGGGCAATGGGTGGAAGCTGAGGCATAGCAGGTTTTGTGTAAAAAAAAAAAAAAAAAAAAAGGAGGAATTTTTTCTCTGTGAGGGTGCCAGAGCTCTGGAACAGGCTGCCCAGGGGGGGTTGTGGAATCTCCATCTCTGGAGACACTTAAGACCTGCCTGGATCTGTTCCTGGGTGACTTGGTCTAGATGATCCTGCTCAGGCAGGGGGGTTGGACTAGATGATCTTCTAGGTCCCTTCCAGCCCCTAATTTCTGTGATTCTGTGATTCTGTGACAGATGTTACAGGGGATCCCATTTCTATGTGTTTCTGCCTATTCTTTTCTCCACAAGTTACCTTAGGTGTGGTGATTTACCTAACCAAAGGTGGCAATTATGGGACGAACAGGAGGGGAGGTCTCCACAGAGGTCTGCAGGAGTGTTGCAGCATTACAGAATTTGGTTATCAGGGTCTCTGACATGGAGCCTTTTAGTTTAGCAGCCAGCTGATTTTTGCTGAGCCAAACTAAAATGAAGGGAAGCAGCTTGATCTGTCTTATTGTCCAGATAAACACAGGTCAAAATTTGGCAGCTGATTAGGAAATGGCATGAGAATAGGAAAAGGGCAGCTGGGGAAGCATTAAAGGACAGCTGCTACCCAAGAAGTGTGAGGCAACTGAAGAGATCCGGGAAGGTGGGAGCTGGTGGAGGAAAGCATAAGCAAATGAACCAGTGCTGAATGAAGCAAGAAAATCATTAGAGGAAAAACAATGAGGAGAGGAAAGCCAGGGAGTGGAAAGCTGCAGAGAGTATGAACTTGGTTAGAACCAGAGCTCCCTAGCAGGTTTTGCAGCTGAATGCAATACAGTAGCTTATGTACATAGCCTAAAAATAATGAGGGTGTTTTGGGGGGTGTGGGTTTGTTGTGATTTATTTGTTTGCTTGTTGTAGGGTTTGGGGTGTTTTGTTGTTTTGTTTTTTTTTTGGCAGAAGGAGGGAAACCCAGGTCCAGAGAGCAAGAAGCTGAAGAGATGTCAGGCTGAGGATAGCCTAAGAACAAAAAGGGAGAATATATTGGTGCTATTTTAGTCACCCTCCACTCCCAGCTGAGAACTGTCAGTATAGAGCCTGTCTGTTGATTTTTGTCCCCTGGTAATGGGGTTTTGCAGGGGATGCCTTCTCTGTAGACAGTGGCATCCTATTTACAAGTAACTCATTCTTACTTCTGTTTCAACCAGTTACTGGCCTCCAACTGGATTTTGTGGCTTTGGTCACCACCCTTAGGGCCTGGCCATGCAACCTGTTCTTAACCCATAATTCATCAGCTTGTCTATGAGGATCTTATTGGTGACAGTGCCAAAAGACCTTCTGAAGTTGAGGCCACTGCTCTCCACTCATCTGCAGATGTTGTTGTTGTTTCATCAAAGAAACTTCTTGGGGAGGTCAGCTTTCCCTTGGTGAATCTCTGCAGACTATTCTTGATTGCCTTCTAGTCTTCTAGTGAGGTTCTCCAGCTTTTTTTTCAAATGCTGAGAAGTATTTCATGGGCTCATGGTGAGCAAGAGGAGGCCATAGAGGCACTGTTTGGCAATCTTTGCCCCAGGGATATGCTTTAAAAACAACTGCTTCTCTAGCCAGTATAGCCATTTGGTCTGTGACCTGAAAGAACAGTTGAATGATGATTCTTTTGAGGCATGCTGCTGTGATTCTTGCACAGGCAAGCACTATAACAAAGATAGAGTGAACTTTTCCATTGTTTGGTAGGTTTTATCAGATGATCTGTTAAGTATAATTAAAATTTTGAATGAGTACAGCTTGAAGCATGTTTTGGGCAAGTTTGTGATGTGAAATCGGATATCTCTGCTTCCTGCTTGTGTCATAATGACAGGTGTAGTGTTCAGGGCAGAATGTGCAGATCTTCTGCTCTTCAAGACCCAGCCTGACTTTTTCAAGTAGTAATTTGGTTAGGGTAGGCATAAATTTCAATTGCACTAAGTTACCGAAGTAAATTATTGGTTGGTTGGGTTTTTTTGTTGTTTGTTTCTTATAGATTTATGGATGTTTGTTGTTGGGTTGTTGTTTTTTTTAATTCCTCCTGAGTGAAATGTTCTCCCTGAGTAATAAAAATCTGGTCTACTTTTGCTGGCACTAGGAGTCAGAAGCCCATATTTATAATTTGTACAAAGGCTTGTGACTGGAGAAGAATGTGTCCAAATTTGTGTTTTACCTTTGCAAAATGAAGGAATTCTGCAAATGCAGTTACATTAAATACACTCTTGCAGTGACATCAACCTGTTGAGAACAGCTAGTTCCATTGTATGAACCTCCTATCATTAAAATAACATTAATAAAAAGTCATTGGTATCTCTACAACAACTAGAGGGGAGTGAAATGGGTGTTGTCAGTGCATTTCACAAATATTTGATGGAAATGGAGTTTGAGTGGCACAGATCCTAAACTCCCTCTGAAATCTGGGTGACTTATTTTATATGGATGATTTCCTCTACCCTTTTAATGCAAATGTGACATTATTTAAACCACCCTTACTGGACTAGCTGAAGTCTCTCTTCTCTCCAGATCTTTTGTCCCCCACCCCTCTTTTTTGTTTTCTTTTTTTTCTTTTTTTTTTTTCTTTTTTTTTTTTTTCCTCTCTTACAGACTCCTGACTTCAACCTTTTTACCTCCAAAGTCCCATTATCCTCTGGAGAGTCTTCTGCATATGGTCTCCTTACCCATCTGTCCTGCCTACTCTCAGTAAATCCCATCCTCATCCCTGGTCAGTCCAAATGGTCTCATTTCATCATGTGATTTATTTTAGTCTTTCTCCTTCCAGTGTTTGTAGCTTCTGCTGATTCCAGGTCTATTTCCGTAGCTCTCTTGGGGGGGGAGTCTGAAGACACTCAACTTGTCAAGGTCTTTTCAGCAGTTCTGTTGCAGTTCTCCCTATGTACCTCAGCTTTCTGTTCAGCCTTTCTTTTCTTCTGACATTCTCATCACCATTCCTAATTTTTCTGCCCTCTCAACTTGTGCTAACATTCAGTTTCTGGCAGCATCTGAGAAGAGCAGTTGTGGGTTAAGATCTTGTTACATCTGAGCTGAAACATGCTAAGGACTATTGCTAAAAGATCCTGCTGGGGATATGTGAATTTGAGGGGTTTCCTCCACACCCAACCTTCCCCCAAAATTGCCAAATATGTGGACATTGGGACAAAGCAAGACACGCTGCTGGAAACAAAGCCTACAGTATGCTCTGGCTTGCTACTGCCTATCCTTGAGATGGGAGGGTATGGCTCCTGTCCTTGTTAGTCAGCCTGGAGGTGCTTGTCTTCTTAGGGCAAAGGTCAGCAAAATTTTGCAAGGGAAAAAAGGGTGTTCTTTCTCAGAACAGGCCTGAGGGAATGCTTTTGCTGAAATGTCCCAAAACTGTATTGGAGGTCATGGGTGTCTTGTTTCTGGAGTTACTGTTTTAAAATCAGGACTATAATCTACACAGGGAACTGTTGAGAGGTGAGATATCTAGGAACACCACTAGGTATGTTACAACAAGTGTAAATAGCTGTTCTGGCTATCCCTAAAGAAATAGCTGAGGTAAATCAGACTGACTTCTTCTGATGCACTAGGACTGTTCAGTTTTCTCTGGTTCTTCTTGTTTCCATGGATGTGAGCCATATTAAAAATCCTAAAGCAAGCTAAAGTGATGGAACTATACACAAACTGTTGTGTCTATATCTCGAGTAGTTTTAGATGAGGCTGCTTCTAAAACTTGAAGATCTCAAACAAAAGTATTTTGTCAGCTACATATGCTTTGAGCTCCTCATTGGATGAGCTCTTTATTTCAAATGAAGAAGCAAAACTCAAACTTTGTTTTTCTTGGAACGTGGGAAATATTCTGGGCTTTAGAAAAAAAGACATTTTATAGCTGTGCCATAGGAATATATTGTGTTGTGAACAGCCAGAAGTAAAGGGACAAATTACGTATGTGGTGAAAGGTGCAACTGCTTACGTTGTGGCATAAACTGTTTGTAAACCAGAATCATAGGAAGTACCCAAAGCCAAGGATAAATATTCTGATGCTTGCTTTTTTCTTATCTGCATCATCACTACTCTGGTCTTATTCCTGCTGGTATCATTCATAAATGCCTTTCCTCTGGCAACTTCCCAAGTATTTGAAAGGCACTGAATAAAATGTCATTGCTGCCTTATGGTCCTTCCCCCTGTACTTTGCATCTAGTTCTTATCTCATGGCTATATTGTAGAAACTTGTTGGGACAGGGACCCTCTTTGTCACGTGATTGCAGAGCTTCACCCACAAATGCAGAGCCATAACTTTGTGTTTGTTTTACAGTCAGCACAAAAGAGTGAGTTATACTGCAGTAATAAATGAGCTGTCTATAAATGTACAATGAGCCTTTTTCAAGCTCTAGGTGGGACAGAAGTGGCAGAGAGTGCTGAAAAACCCAACTGCCACTGCTCGTGTTTCTTGCTCACTGGCTGAGGATGAGCAGCTCTGCAGAGCAGAGCAGCAGCTCTGGGAAAGCAGCAGGTTCCTAGAGGTTGGACAGCAAAACTGGGAGGAATAGAGCTGAGAAGAAGTGCTGCTTATGCTTTGACATTTTTAGTAAATACTTACAGATTTATTCCCTACATTTGTGGCAGAATGACTGAGATCCCTGCAGAGAAATTTCAAAATTTGGAAGTGATATCTTAAGACCAAGTAAATTTCTGACCATAGTTTCTGGAATTTTATTTGGTAGTTATGGCCATTTCCATTTAGATCTGTGGAAATATTTAGCCATTTCAAAATCTGTCCTATCGCTGTTATTAAATATTACCTGTCAGTGAAGTGTGCTCTGCTAGAAAGCCATAGCCCTTAAACCTGAAGGATTAACTAACACATAGCAGTCCTCTGTCTCCTTTCTTTTTCTTCACTCTCACTACTCACACAGATTAAGGTGTAGAGGTAGCTGCTGTGTTTTGTGGCTTCATGAGAAGATTATTGTGAATAAAACACTTAAAAAAAATAATTATATGCAAATCACCCACTATTATAAGCTTTCATTTAATTACTGTTCATATATTAATAATAAAAGCCCTCCATAAGTGTGTGGTTACCAAGGGTAAGATAAATGTGTGTTTAAGATGCACACACATTACTCCATTATGCTGGGTTTGCATTCTTTGGAGAACGTACCCTTTCAGTTTCCTTTCTTATGCTTTAAAATAAACATTTCTTTTCTGGAATTTCTCCCATAACTTGTAAGCATATCAAGATCTCTTTTAAAAAATGTTGACATTCACTTGCCTTAGAAATTGAGGAAAGTTTATTTAACAGGGCAGGGGTCTACAGCAAAAGCCTTGGATTTATTTCCTGGGTGATTCACAAATTCAAAGGCTAAACATGCTTTAAGAATTTTCTGTGTTTTGCTTAACTATTGTTCCTTAAAGGTTATAATCGGACCAACTAGGTTGTGTTGTGAGAAGTAATTTCTACATGTCTACAGTAATTTGTCTGTATCCTCTTTACAGATGATGGACTATTTAAGGAACTGGTCTGTGTACAGTCCATGAATCCCAGTTGTAGTGCTTGTAGTGCAGCTCTATCAAATTGCAGTTTGATTTAAGTGTCAGCCTGACTTCCAAGGTGTCCTTTTAAGATGGGAGATTTTAGCATGAAATCTCTGCAGCTGAGCAGGGGAATTTGTGTTTTTGTGAGAAAAAAATTAACTTCATAAAAAGGCCAAAATTCATTAAAGCAGTTCATCCAAGTGGGCTGGCAGTTCAACACTGGATCAGCTAGTGAAGGGCCTTGACCCTCTAAAGAACTTAACTGGATGCAACATTCCACTAACTCCACTAACAAGACCTCCTGACTGTTCCACTGTCAACATGGATGTGTCCTAGAAATTTCTGTAAATGGGACAGTGTTTTAAGATCTATATTATAGGTGAGGAATTCGTGTTGATTATCAAAAATCCATCACGCAGGAATACCTTTGTGGAAAAAAATACCCTACGCTTTTTTTTCCCCCCTTTGTCTTCTTTAGGTAAAATTTAATGCTGTTAACTCTTATTTGCAGACCACCGATTGTGGCAAGTGTAGAGAGAAGCCTGTCATGATTGCCTTGCTGTGCAGTGTTAAACAGTGGAAAGAAAACTTCAGTGTGCTTCTCTATTTTTAGTCTTTCTTAATACCACGTTCTCACGAGTGCTCGCACCATCAGTCTTTGCCCTTTCCCCATGCAGGCAGTGAAGTATCATCTTACTGTATCACACCTGCTTTGCTGCTGTTATTATAGCTGTGTGGGAGCCAACTGCACATGCAAACTGGCTAGTTCAGAAGAAGCTGGTCATAAGCTAGTCATTTTTTTCCACAGTGAGGGTGACAGCACTGGCAGGGGCTGCCCAGGGAGGCTGTGGGGTCTTCCACTCTGGAGATATTCCAGCCCCACCTGGATCTGTTCCTGGGTGACTTGGTCTAGGTGCCCCTGCTCTGGCAGGGGGGTTGGACTAGATGATCTTCTAGGTCCCTTCTAACCCCTAACATTCTATGATAAGTGCAATATGGCTTCCTTCACCCAGGGTCAGGGGGGAGGACTGGTGCCAGTGAGGTGGCCTCCTACCACTTCCCAGACTCCCTCTTCTGCATGGACATGGGGAGGTAAGAAGGCCTTGCAAACCACAGCTAGGAACAGACTGTATAACACATATGAATTCTTTTCCCTGTTTCCATTTGGTGGCTCATAGGCTGTCAAAGGTGGGAAATATTCTCATCTCTCTGTTCCTTTGAGGGCAGGGTCAGTGCCCTGCAAATCCACAAGTGGGTGCTTCAGAGCCCAGCACCAGTGCCCGATGGAGCTGTTTCCCACAAGGACAGAGTTTTGCTGGCACTGACAAGTGGCATTTTTATGTAGAAGGTGATGAGGGAGATAATGCAAGTGGAAAAGGGAGGTAGGAAGCACCCAGAACTCAGGACCTTTCTGCCCCCATTGCTGCACAGAGGAAGCCATGTCTCCAAGTCTGTGTTGTCCTCAGAAGGACCCTGGTTTTGGCTATTGGTTGGTGGCAGGGCCATGCTGTGCTGTGTGTCTTTCAGACCCATCTGTGCTTTGGCTTATGGGAGCATATTCTAGCTTCAGACCTCTTTAAAAGAAAGCAAATCACCACCAAATACCACTCCTCCATTTTCTACTAAATTGGAAAGGCATACCCACAGAAATTTCCTTCTTTATTTAAGATTCTGTTTCTACATGTAAAGAAGCTATATGGTGAACAATGAAAACCTATTTTGAAGTTGGATTTACTGGCATCATTAATATGCACATCTGTAGCAGAAGCAAAATATGGTTCTGGATTTTTTAGCACTCAAGCTGTTGAACCATTTAAATTGTGGTGGTTCTGTACAGCAAACTGATCTGAGCCATTTGTATTTGTGATCTATACAGGGTTGTTAGGCAAAAATATGCCTGTGAGTATGGTATAGCATCTAGGAATAAATGCTGCTCTGCTACCAGCACAGATCTAAGGAATATCAGAAAGCTGGGCTCTGAGTGGTGTTATGGCACTGCCTGAGTTAGATCCTGTTTGATTGAATAGTATATTTTCTTCCTCGGGCAGTAAAACCAGGAGTCATAGGGGTTTTGAGAACTACCTTGTTTTAAGCCCTTTTTTGTCAGTGATTGAGTTTTCCTAATGTAAGTCCTTGGCTGAGTGTGTGTTGCTGAAGTTCAGAGACATCTAACAGCTTTGCTTTGTCCAGCAGCCTGTGTTTAGGTTTTGGAAAGCAAAAATCCCTGGTGGCCAGAATCCTTTTTTACTTTTTTTTTTTTTTTTTTATGCCTGCCTCTTGGTAAAGGTGAATCTATTCAGCAAATCTGCTCTTTCAACAATTTTGCTGATCTTTGATGAAATCTGCATATGCACAGTCCTGCCCTGTAAAGGGATTACTAAGAAATTCCATAACATAAATGCTTCTTGCAGGGCAGGATAAAAATAAATTCTGGTTTTACAAGGCAGTGTAGATTTTACTTATTATTATTATTATTATTATTATCATGTTAATTATAGCCTGGAGAAGAGAAGACAGAGAGGGTAATCTTATTAATGTCTCTTCTCATTGGTGCCCTGTGATGGGAAGTAATGTCAGCAAGGTGAAACACAGGGAGTTCCACCTCAACATGAGGAAAAACTTCACTGTGAGAGTGGCAGAGCCTGGAACAGGCTGCGCAGAGAGGTTGTGGAGTCTCCTTCCATAGAGACTTTCAAGACCTGTCTGGCTCTGTTCCTGGGTGATCCTTCTCTGGCAGGGGGGTTGGACAAGATAATCTCCAGAGATCCCTTCCAACCCCTAACATTCTGTGATTCTTCTATTACCATTATTCATTTTAATGTGTAAATTTAACATCACCACATTAATGGCTGACTTTGCTATTGTTAAACCTATAGTCTGATTTTAAAGCTAAGTGTGTGTCTGGATTCAAATTAAAACCTGGGTGGCTAGTTACAAATGTCCCCCTAATTCGCATGGTTCCAATATTTATTGGGGAAAAAATAGTTTAATCAATATGAGAAGATATATTTTTACCCATCTTGTCCTTTTCTTAACAGTTTTCTCTCATTTAAAATTAGTATAATTATTTTTTATCCTCTGAGGTTAGTGTTGTCATCATTTTGTTCCTCTAGAGAGTTTTCTTGTGTGATTATGGAGGAGGAGATGGTAGTGAGGATTTGTAGCTTCTGACAGACAATCCTTCTGATGGATTTGGTGTGATAAAATACTACTGGGAAAAATCAAACCTAGCAAGAAAGTCAGGGCAGTCTGGCAAGACTCATATAGTTTTTGGAGAGTTTCAGGAACTAGGATGGAAAAATTTTGCAATGCTATTGAGGCAACCTTGCTTCGTAAATATCTGAGGAGACTGGCATTTCTGCTTTGTTTTTGTTGGTTTTTTTTTTTTCTTCTATAAAATATTTTTTCTTCTTTAAAATATTTTTTCCCATAACTGTGGGGAAGCAATAAAAGGCTAGGAAAGGCAAAGGTTATAAAAAATCATTCAGTGCCAACAGAGGGTCCATAGATGCTGACGAGAAACAAAGTGAATGAGGCCAGTTCTCTGTCCTGATAAACGTCATTGATTTCTGCACTGTATCATTATGCTCACAGCCTGTCCTGTTATCTTGCAGCTCCAAACCTTTCATTACAGCTTCAGATGATAACAGCTGTTGATATTCTACAGAAGGTTGCAGTGACTACCTTGGGTGTCCAAAGTACAATTTGCTAAGAAATAATTAGGAAAAGCCTGATGGCTGGGCAGCTTTGAACTGCCTGTAGTGTTGTCCTTGGAGAGTACATTGTATGCCAATGCTGCATCTGTTTCCTGGATGAGTTCATGAAGCCTTTATGAGAGCACATGTGCTCTATAAAGCAGTATAATCAGAAGGGTCTCACTTGCTGAGCCAGTGCTGTTGCACTTTGCCTGGACTTCATCAGACCACCTTGCCCAGACCATCCAGTATTCACCTTCTTCACATAAACAGGGATGTCTGAAGCTTTTTGCCGCTGTGGCCACCTGAGTGTCAGTGCCACGTTAGGCACTTTGTGTCTACATCAGGTACCTGCTCACGTGTGTAACAGCAACACCACCACGTCTCTAGCTATCAAGTTTGCACAAGCCTCAATTCAACAATATCAACAAAAATAGAGCTAAAACATGAAAGCAGTCCCCAAATCCTGTGTGATTTCCTAACAGTATGAGGTGAGATACGAGGTACCTCTGAATCCCAAGCATATTAAGCAAATACCTTTAGGTAAGGATAAATCCATCGGTTTCTGGTTTGTTTCTGCTCTGATGCTGGAAGAACAAGGGGGTCTGAAGCACAGGCTTAAGAAACTTTTAGCAAAGGAGAGCACAAGCTGTGGTGTGTGGTATAACCTGATACTGCCATGCCTACGGGAATGCTGGAAATCTGCCAAAGCACCTGCACATTGCTGCTTGGCAGGAGCATTAGGAAGTACTTGGTTCCCTCTTTCTGACTCCGAGTTGGTAAAAGACTGAAGAGAGTGATGCATCTGTGGAGGAAAACTGGGATAAGAGGACAAAAGGAGCTCAAAGCAGGTCATGCTTGTAACAGTGTCTACGGTACTGGAAATAGCTGTGGATTGCTTGCTAATTTTGCAGAAACTCAAGCTCTAGCTGAGATTAATGAATTTGAGAGGAACTCTTTACTCAATAAATATGCTGTATGGCACTAGTTATCGTAAGATTTGCATTCCTCTGCACTGCACCCCGTCATACCAGCTTGGGGTGCTGCAGTGCTCTTGCAGCACTAAAAGTGTTTTCAGAAGATCACAATTCCACTGTTCTTCCACAATTCCATTTCTGTTCTTTGATTTTACATGAAGATTTGTATTACTGGTCAGAAAAGGTTATTCATTTACTGCCATCACTGGATTAACCCTAAATCTATCAGCTACTTCTGCTTTTCACCTAACATATTTCTTGCTGTCTTGTCCTGTCTGCCTCATCATCCTGAACCTTTTGCTCCTCTGCAGCTTCTGAGTACAAATAAAAAGTCAAGGACAAGTCCATGGAGTTCCAGGGATGCAGTTTCAATGACTTACTGAAAAGATATATTTCAGGAATAGACTTGGCTTGCAAGGCTACTGTCAGCTAGGTGAGAAGGTAGAGAGTACCAGTCAGGTGACATCACAAAAGAGGTGGGATGGCTCCTGGGGGACCTGCCTGCTTGCCTACCCACTGCTGCTTCTTGCTGCTTTTAAAGGCTCTTAAAGGATGCCTTGGAATAGGCATGCTTGATTTCACTTGGCAAAAAATTACTGAGTTTTGGGGGAGATAAGGGAGTAACTGGAGGTCATGAAAGAGTGGGCTATGAAGCATTAAGATAGGGGGAGGGGACAGGAAAGCCTATGACCATGAGCCAACAATGCACCCTTGTGGCCAAGAAGGCCAATGGCATCCTGGGATGCATTAGGAGAAGTGTGGCC